>BGZK01002250.1:12500-69302 GCA_005406025.1 Eumeta japonica | reverse complement strand
TTAGGTTAGGTTGGGTTAGGTTAGGTTAGGTTAGGTTGGTTAGGTTAGGTTAGGTTGGGTTAGGTTAGGTTAGGTTGGAGTTAGGTTAGGTTAGGTTAGGTTGAGTTGGGTTAGGTTAGGTTGGTTGGGTTAGGTTAGGTTAGGTTAGGTTAGGTTAGGTTTTTTTTTTTTTTTGTTTTGATCCTTTTGCCCCTGTCGCATGTTGGCGACAGCCCTTGTATGCTTTTTATCAGTTTCTTACATCCACTTTCATTCAGCCTTTTTTAAGGGTTGGCCGGGAATGTGCAAGTGCATTTAATAAAGGTGCTAAATAACTTATTTTTTTTTTTTTTTTTTTTTTTTTTTTTTTAATATACACATATTTATCTCTATACATTTTATTGTTATATTTACATTACATTTAGCACTATTTGTCTTTGTCTTCCCGCCAACCATTGGCTGTTTATTTATGTCACGATTTATCGTGTTTAAGTCACCATTTGTGTTTATTTTATTCATTGTATGCCATATTAGAGCCGTTCATTTTATTGCACCTTCGCGTGACCCGCTCGCAAAATTCCAAAAATGTTTTTCTATTTGTTTCGTCGTCAAGGAGAGCCGGAAAACCATGCCTCGCGACTACGACGCCGGTGCCCGCCTCGGTCTCTGCACGCTCTCTCCCGAAGATTGGGCATTCTTCGAGAACGTGCAGTACATCTTGGACCTTATCAGGGGCGCACGCGCAGTACGGCGAATCCTTCAGCTTAAACCTGTTCAGGTACTGAGCGAATCCGCCGTGTCCCGTTAGGGTTTGCGCTATCGGGGACGTGATCGTGAATCGCGAGAGGACCCTATACGCCCCTTCCACTCGGGGAAAGAAGCACTTGGTTATTTCACCAGTGCCTCCCTCGGTGTAACGCTGTTGCCACTCGTCCAGGCTCGCCGCCCTGATCACCTTTTTGGCGTACGACAGCGGATAGCGATCGTAATCCGCTGCCGTTTTCTTTTTCAGGGCGGCGTTCCTGGCGAGCTCATCAGCACGCTCGTTGCCCGTGGTTCCCGCGTGCCCGCACCCAGAATAGGCGCACTTCCTGCCTTCCGCAACGATATCCCTGATGTCTTGGCGCTGCATGGGCCAGAGGGTTGTAGGTTTTGGGGCGGTCAGCATCTGCAGCGACGACTTTGAGTCGCTGAAGATGTTGACCAGCCGATCCTTGCCTTCCTTGACCCTCTTTATCGCCCTGTGCAGCGCGAACATCTCTGCCTGGAATACCGTGCAGAAGGATTCGAGCCGGAACGTGGAGTTCCCGGATTCCATTTCGTCCCGCCACTCTGTCAGGGCCGCACCTACTTTACCTTCGGTCTTACTGCCGTCGGTATATATGTGCGGCCCGACAATGGCGAGACGGTCGACTGTTGATGGATCCAGGTCTTCAACGCTCTCGAACCCGAGTTCGGGAGTGTGCGCGGGATGCGGCATTTCGCGGAAGTCCACGGGCTTCTCGAGCTCCCGGTCGGCACAGACGTCCCCCGATTCACTTCCGCGCTTCACCTCATAGAGTCTGGCTGCTTCCCTCACCCGTATGTCTAGGGGGAGCAACCTCGCGAGGATCAGCGCGGAATGGAGGGAGACCGTTCTGTAAGCTCGGCATGCTTTCAATGCTACACTGCGCTGTAGCGCGTCCAGCATTTTCCGCACGCCGAGCTTTTTAGTTGCCGGGGCCCAAGCGCACGAAGCGTACGTGACTATCGGCTCTATCGCGGCGACGTATATCGTCCTGACTATCTCCGGACTCAACCCCCCAGGTAGCCTTGGCCGCCCTGGCTATGCCTTTATAAATGCTGGCAGCCCTTTTGCACGCCTTGGCTACGTGGGGTATGAAAGTCAGCCCCTTGTCTATTGTAAGACCTAGGAGGCGGATCTCGTCAACAAGGGCAATTTCTGTGTTGCCCATGCGAATGACCGGGACATCGAACTTCAGTTTTCTGGTGAGCACCATCGCGTTGGTTTTCGATGGTGCAAACCTCAACTTGTTTCGATCGCCCCAGTCCCTCACATGGGCTAGTGCCCTGTTGGTCTCCGCCTCCAGTGCTGAGGCTGACTGTCCGGAAAACATCAGGACCACGTCGTCCGCGAACGCCTGAACGTATACACCGAGGTCCCCGAGTTCGCGGAGTAGGGAGTCAAGGACGAGATTCCAAAAGGTTGGACCGGCTATCGAGCCCTGTATACAACCCTTCGAAGTCATCCTCCTGGACTCCCCTCCGGCGTATCGGACCACCACCTCCCGGTCTCTCAGGTAACCCATTACCATGCCGTAGAGGTTTACTGGGCATTTGTGGACGAGCAGTTGGTTTCGTAAAGCCGGCCACCACGCGTTGTCGAAGGCCCCCCTCGATGTCCAATGACACCATCACAATAATTCTTTTGAGATTTAACTCATTATGGATGTGTGTCATCAGATCGTACAAGGAGTCCTCCGTCCCGCGCTGTGGCATGAAACCATACTGCCGCGTCTGCAGCTTCGGCATTATATGCCATTGGATGCGCCAGACGAGCATCCTTTCCACGGTTTTTCCCATTACGGGGAGAAGGCCTATGGGACGGTAAGACTTTGGACGGGAGTAGTCGTCCTTACCTGGCTTCGGTATCACCTTTATGGTCGCTACCTTCCAGGCCCGGGGAAAGTATCCCAGCTGCAAACATTTGTTCGCCATGGCTAGGAACAATCCCAGGTCCCGCAAGATGGCAGCCTGGCATATATCCGAAGTGAACCCGTCAATCCCAGGGGCTTTTTTGGGATTGAATGCCTTAAGGGCCATTTTCACTTCAGCCCCAGTGAAGGCGGGTCCATCTCGGACAAGATATCCGAAGCCTCCGGCGGGCGGATACTTCCGTCGGTTCGTCTTCTTAGTTCCGTGTGGTACGGACCATCCGTGTCGACACGGTCATCAGGAAAAAAGGTATTCGCCAGGAGGACGGCAGACTCGTTCGGGCTGCACGTCTGCCCCGAGTCGTTGATAAGTAAAACATCCTCCCGGTTTCTCCCAGTGTTCCTGATGACCCTGTAGATACCATCCCATACGCTCTCCCTGTCCTGGGCGGTGCAAAACCGTTTCCAGCTCGTCGTCTGGGCATCCGCTGCTGCCCGTTCATAAACCTCCTTGGCTCTCACATATTCCTCGACCACATACCGGCGTCTGCTAGGGCTGCGTTTCGGATGCGACGCTTTTGGTGTTCGCATCCCTTTTCAGCCCTCTAGTTCGGGACTCCACCAAGGGAGCTTCGGTCTTCGCATCGAGCGCTTTCGCGGTATGGCAGTGTCGCACGCGTGCTTGACGCATTCGGTGTACAGATCCACGACCTCGTCGAGTCGGTCACACGAGTCTACAACCTCCACCGTCCCGGCAGTCAGAGCCCTTTCTTCCTTCGCGTTATCAAACGCTGTTAGGAACTCCGACCACCGAGCCTTCGCTGTGTTGTAGATTCGTGTGCCCCGGAAGGTTCAGGTCCGGACCGCCCCGGTGCGTACGTTGAACGTGACTGCGTTATGGTCCGAGGATGTTACTCCTCGGACCACTTGCCATTCCTCCGCTCTATCCAGTAGAGCGGAGCTGCACGCCGTCACGTCCACCGTACTTCGCAAGAGACGGTCCCCCCTGTATACTTCGAACGTGGGGATATTCCCTTCGTTGAGTACATGTAACCCCTCCACGTCGAGGAAGTCGCAGAGTTCTGTTCCCCTCGCGTCGTCGCGCTCACTGCCCCACCACACGCTCCATGCGTTGACGTCGCCCCCCAGGATGATTTTGTTCGTCCCGAGCTTCGAGCAGACCCACTTCACGCGGTCGAGGTATGGGCCGATCGGCTTGTCGCACTCGAAGTAGACCGACACGACGCCAATTCTGCAGTTCCCGGCCGTGACTACAGCAGCAGTGACGTTTTCGTCGATGAGTGTTTGATCTTCCTCGACGTCCACGTCACTGTCCAGGATTAGGATGGCGGCTTTTACGGGTCCGGCACGCGGGGCCACCCGTTGGATGACCCTACAGCCGGAGTACCGCTTGAGCTCGCCAGTATTGCCCACGTAGGGCTCCTGGACTAGTGCCACTGCAATCTTGCGCCTGCTCGCTCCAACCAGCAGCTCCGCCGTAGCGAGCTTGCTCCGCTGCAGGTTGGATTGAATGAACCCAGAGATGCGTGGTCAGCCTCACTTCCCACCGACAAGCCGTCAGCCATGTGAGTACGGTTTGGGCAGCCGAGGCGCCCGCCGCTAACAGTACGCGACCTTTGTCCGCGCTATAGCGTCCCATTTGGCGCGGACGCCGCATTCTGGCTAAGTGCCGAATGGGCGACGTCCTCGCAGCCGGCTCGTGCAGTTTATGCACTTTGGGGTTGAGCAGCTTTGCGGTCTGGACACGTGGGACCTGTATGATCGCCTCCACAGTGCGCGCACTTGTCATTTTGTTCTCGGCAATTTCTTACTATGGCCGAAACCAAGACAGCGCGAGCACTGCACTAGAGGCGACTGGTCCCAAACCGGTCGCCGCTGCAACCCACATACACGTAGCCGGTTTTTATGAGACGCGTATATAGCGCGGGCGACACCTCGAGGACCGGATGGCACTCGAGGGGTTTCGCGCACGTCTGCGGTAGCGGACTCGCGCCTCGACCTTTCCCCAATCGAGACCTTCGGTGGTGCCCATTTTGCCTCTTCAGCGATTCAACGATCTGTGCGTCGGAATTGACCTTCAGGACATCCCGTATAATGATAAGTGGTGATGGCTCCGGTTTGGACACTTGGAGATCTTTAGATTTAGTTTAATGCGCGTCTCGATGCGCTTGATAGCGTCATCGGACACGCATGTGAGGACGACCTTCTGGTTCCTGGCTTCTCACTTATCCACCCCACCCCCATTTCCCTTGCATCAACCACCTCCCTGATGGCTTTGACCACCTGGTCACTGGTGTTGGCGCATCGGGACGAGACGATAAGGGTGTGGGCAGCGGCGATCTTTGGGCCAGGAACTTGCGGCTTCGCGGCCGCTTGCAGTTTCGGCTTTGCCGCAGCCGCCGCATAGGTCGTCGGCTTGATCTCCAGTGTCTTGCGGAGCCCCTCCAACTTGTTGGGGATGTCCATCCTGTCTATGGTTCCCGCCTCGATCTCGGCCGCCATGTTGGCGACGGCGGTTTCCACCCTCTGTCGAGGTGGTGCTCCGTCGTCTTTGCAGTCGTTTCTCAGCCGCCTCAAGGTCGCGAGCCCCTTGGTCTTCTCCCGTTCCACCTCCAGAATGTGGTGGAGCGAGACTCTTCGAGGCTAAGGGCGAGCGCAGCGATGCGCTGCAATTTTTCGCAGACGGAGGTTTTCACCTCCTGCTTATTGCGCAACGCTTCTAGCTCGTCCTCGCCTCCCTAGTGAGGGCTGTTATTTACCGCCGCCCGGCGGCGGCGGTCCCCTGCCGGAGCCCTTTGCGACCTTGAGGCCGGCGACTGTATTGGCGGCCGAGTGCTGGGAAGGCGGAGGGGGATGGTTGGCAGGGACTGACCCGCTTCAAAAACCCCTACAGGCGCGACGGAGGCACCTTCCGGTGTCTCTGTCTGCCTCGGCATCTCGATGCTGCCCTCTCCAGCTTCCAAGGAAAGGTCAGGGTTGCTGGTTTGGCGAGTTTTTGCCGCCCCTGCCTTGCCTTTGCCAGGACGCCAGTTTCCGACCTGCCACCCGCCTCTGCGCCCCTTTTGAGGGGGCACCTCGTCCCGGCGCGGCATGGTCTCCGTGACTCTCCTGCTCATGTTTGCTATTTTGTTATCTTACTATTTTATTATGATCTATGTATGTGGAACGAGTCACACGTTCAAGGGATTAGCAGTCTAAGATCTGAGATGAAATGTAATTGGATGTAATTAATGTCGTGTCGGTATTAACAGGCAGTACAATATAATGTACAGCTGGAATATTAGTTAATTGGTTAATCTCAGTGGTTATGAGGTGACAAAGCAGTTTGATAATTTAGATTATTATCTATTGTGCTATTTACAGGATAATTTAATTAAGACAATACAATAATAAGATCCCATTAATTATAATTATTAATAATTAGTTAGCAAGTTAAAGTAAATTACAATTTACAATTTACAGTTTAATTAGATATTGATAATTATATACATTAACTTAATTTAGTTTAGTCGATTTGAGGTCAGTAATAATATAATTATTAATAATTAGTAAATTTAAAATAAATTTTCAATTTAATTAAATATTGATAGTATACATTAAATTAATTTAGTTGGCGATTTGAGGTATCAGAAATAATTTAATTAGTCGGTAACTATAATTATTAATAATTAGTGACAATTTAATAACAATTTTAATAACAATTTAGTTTTGCAGATTAATGATTCGGTGAAATTCAATCAAATTAAATAATTGCAAGGATCAAATTAAAATAATGCAAGGTATAATATGTAGTTGGGTTGATAAACAGTTCAATTGTTGAATATTTAAATTGATTTGGTTATTAATTTGGTTGAATTAAATTGAATCGGTAGCAATTAGTAAGTAAATAGAATAAATTAAATAAAATAAATCAATAGTGATGATATCAGTAATAAATAAGGGGTAGACAATTGGGACTAAGATTAGGACCAAGATTATTCAAATTCAGTTTAATCCAGTTAAATTTAATTAGTTTATAATAATAATCCAGTTAAATTTAATTAATTTATAATAATTAATTTACAATTTATATATGGTCTCCAATCCGGATTAATATTAGGCCAATTCTATAAGATTTTATAAATAAATTTAATATTTAAATTTATATTAAATTTAACAATTTTATAATTTGAATGAATTAAATAAATAAATTTATATTAGTAAATTTAGAGAAGATTATAATTTGACAGGTTAAAGTCGGATTTTCAGCAATCCAGCCATTATCCGGTGTGCAGTTATTAATTTAGTTGTGTTAATTAAATCAGTAGCAATTAATAAGTAAATAAAATAAATAAATCAATAACGATGATATCAGTAATAAACAAGAAATAGAAAATTGGGACTAAGATTAGATTAAGACATTGGCCCAATTCAGTTTAATCCAGTTAAATTTAATTAATTTACAATAATTAATTTACAATTTATATAAGGTCTCAACCCGATTAATATTAGGCCAATTTTATAGATCTTTATAAATAAAATTAATATTAAAATTTTATTAAATTTAAATTTAACAATTTTATAGTTTGAATGAATTAAATAAATAAAATTATATTGGTAAATTTAGAGAATCCAGCCACCATCCGGTGCATTAGGCCCAAATTGAATGTTGTTTTCTTCGGTTTGTGTCGGATCAGAGGTCGGGATCAAAACCGATATGGGGTTGTAGCCTCGAGAGCCCACACCGAATGATACCCGCACGCCCCCGCCCAATGGTGGTTTCGACACAAATTTGGCAAATTTCGGCTCGGCCTTGGCACTCTGTTAGTTTTCTTAATTTTCTCGTGATTGGACAGCGGAAAAATTCTGAAAATCTGCACGGACGTTGAAGTTGCGTGTGCCGACAAACTTATCTATTTGCACATTTGACGCACTGTCCTGTTCCCGTGCTATAGCCGGAGTAAGTCCTAGCAAGTCCCAGTAAAATGGTTTTTCCAAGTTTCGGGAACCAGAGGTCGCAAAGATCACGATTGAGGTGTCGATTTATAATCCTTTGGGAATGCAAGGCGAATAGTATGTCGTTTCTATTTCGATCTTGGGATCCAGGACCTCGTGGTTACGCGGTTTCGGTTTTAAGGAGTTTTCTCGGGAACGGGAATTCCAGGAGATCGCGGATTAAATGCAGTAGGTGCCGGGTATTGGGCCTAACAACTTATCTATATTATGGTCATTTATCCAATCCGTTTCCGGAATATCTCCTCGGATTGGTCAGGACTCACCTTAATTGTGCGTCTTCCAGATTTTCCGCGGAATGGGCCACGAGAAAAATCTAGATTTATGCACGTCGACGCAGCATGGAAGGATGAATCAGATGACCACAAAAAACAAAGGGATCATCGACTGCTTTTGAGTATGACGTCACCAGATGTCAATTGTCACTTTTTGCATGGATGTTTTCGGCTCTGGAAGATTTGTTTCCAGGCCGATTTTGTTAGGGTTTTCACTGTTGTGTAGGGAAAAAAAAGGCGAATCCAACGATGTATTGTTCACTATTGTTCACAATGTTTTACTGTTCCAAAATGTCAACTGTCACTTATTGCAGAAATGTTTTCGGCTCTGGAAGATTTGTTTCCAGGCCGATTTTGTTAGGGTTTTCACTGTTGTGTAGGGAAAAAAGGCGAATCCAACGATATATTGTTCACTATTGTTCACAATGTTTTACTGTTCCAAAATGTCAACTGTCACTTATTGCAGAAATGTTTTCGGCTCTGGAAGATTTGTTTCCAGGCCGATTTTGTTAGGGTTTTCACCGTTGTGTAGGGAAAAAAGGCGAATCAACGATATATTGTTCACTATTGTTCACAATGTTTTACTGTTCCAAAATGTCAACTGTCACTTATTGCAGAAATGTTTTCGGCTCTGGAAGATTTGTTTCCCGGCCGATTTTGTTAGGTTTTCACTGTTGTGTAGGGAAAAAGGCGAATCCAACGATATATTGTTCACTATTGTTCACAATGTTTCACTATTCCAAAATGTCAACTGTCACTTATTGCAGAATGTTTCGGCTCTGGAAGATTTGTTTCCAGGCCGATTTTGTTAGGGTTTTCACTGTTGTGTAGGGAAAAAAGGCGAATCCAACGATATATTGTTCACTATTGTTCACAATGTTTCTCCAAAATGTCAACTGTCACTTATTGCAAATGTTTCGGCTCTGGAAGATTTGTTTCCAGGCCGATTTTGTTAGGGTTTTCACTGTTGCGTAATGAAAAAAAGGCGCATCCGATGATATATCACTTACTATTGTTCACTGCATTTTTGATTTCGAAATGTCAGCTGTCACAATTACGAGAATATTTTTAGCTCTGAAATTTTTGTTTTCCGCCGATTTCTATGAAAATTACACAGTTACGTAGTAATGAAAAACGCGCATCTAACGGTATATCGTTTACTATGTTTCGATATGTTTTTACCACTTAACACGATTTTGACATACAGAGCTCGCGTTTTCGTTGTTGTCGGCGCGGCGGTCGGCAAGGACTTGTTAGGGTTAGGTTAGGTTAGGTTAGGTTAGGTTAGGTTAGGTTAGGTTAGGTTAGTTAGTTAGGTTAGGTTAGGTTAGGTTAGGTTAGGTTAGGTTAGGTTAGGTTTTTTTTTTACATTACATTCTGCAGACTCTATGTTCCGCACCTTTGTTACTGGCATTGTTCATTTGTCACTTTTGTGTTAGTTTACTTGCTGTACTGTTTTGCAGCCACTTTTCTGTCACTCTCACAGTTAATTAATTAGTCTTTCACTTTTTTAAATTTTAATTGTTTATCGTTCTAACACTGTTTCTTCGTGATGGCGGTCCTGTCCCTGTTGCACGGCACCCGTTCACGAGTACGACAGGACGGTCAGCCATTGTCCAGCTCAACCATTTTAGAGGGAGCGGGCAACCCGTCCGCTCTGACACCGCGCATTGGGATGTCATTGTGTGTGGAACGCCATTTTTTTGTCCGCTTCTGTTTCTAAATTGACGCCTTTCTTTGCTTTGATCCGGTGTTTTATTTACCCGGTCAGTACTGTTCCGGCTTTCTTCGGTGTTTGGTTATTTCTCTGACCGAGTTTATGTCCCGATCTTATTGCCATCTTGGCGTTGTACTCTATTATTCGTTCCGATGTAGCATTGTTAGCCCTTTGTATGAGTCTCCCTATCGCGTCACTGCAATTTACCGTAAGGTAAATACAATTTTCTGTGTGACGCGTGATTGCTACGACCGCGTGTTGAATGCTGTTGTAAATTTCTGCTTTCTTCGACGCTGTTCTTACTATTACCACATTTTTGAGGCTAGACCCTGCGCTTCATGGATAGTTAACTCTCGATTCTTTACCTTGTCCGCATCCCATGGCTTTTAGCTCTGTTTTGCCAGCTTGTGTGTGGGCCAGGTAGAGCGTTTGAGGTAGTGATATGGAGAGTTTGTTTATGTCGTAACCATCCAACGTCAATGATCGGGTCCCTTCCTGTGTGGAGTATATGCCGCTATAAATTTCGTTGAGGGCATATGCCACATCCATGGGTTTCTGTAAGATCGTAGCAGTTCTCGGGAGACTTTTGCTACAGCATTTTTTTCATAGCTCATCGGAAAGACATTGTGTCTGTCTATGTGAGGGATTTGATTTATGTCGCCGATAAGCAGCAGTTCCTTGGCCTTGGCCAGCAGAGCGGCCGTTATTATTGCGCCAAAGTGGTTCATCATAGCCTCGTCGATTAGAGACGGTGTGTGTGTTCTTTGAACCCGTTCACTAATATAGAAGCCATCGTGCGCACTCTGGTCGTTGCTTCGGCTCCTATTCTGTTGGCCAGTTTTCGCTTTAGGTCTTCTGCTGCTTCAATGGTCGCGGTGACTATGCAATCCCTTTTATTGTCAAATTCTTGAACGATCCACGTTGTTTTCCCACATCCAGGTACTCCGTTGATCCATGTAATTTTCGGTGTTTCCAGTCGGTAAATGTTTCCGAGTAGTCTTGGTCGTTTTCCTTTGAAAGTTTTTCATCGTTCTCAGGATTCTTTCTTCCAAGGCTACCTTTGTGTCTCTGGTCATTACCACTATTGATCGTTTTCTGAGTTTCATATTTGGCCTTGCCTGTGATTTTCGTTGCCTGTTCATCGAGATATACGAGTCCGCATGTGTCATTGTAGGCCGCCATATTTTGTCTTGCGTCTCCGAGTATATATTGGGACGACTTATTGTTGTATATGGTGCCTTCGTTTTCCTCGAGTTTTCGTTTTAGCTGTTCGATGTCCCCTTTCTTGTATATGTTCAGAATGTTTTTACACATTGTTTGGGTGACATCTTGTATCGCTATTGTTAGTGCAGCGAACTCGAGGAAGGCGTTCCTCATGTGGTCTTTCGGATTCTCGACAGGCATAACGACGGGAGGTTTGACTTCTCCTAGGTCGGCCTTTGTGGGTTTCTTGTGAATCGTTCGTTATCTTTAGATGTCGAGGCTTGTCCTCTGTTGTCGAACACTCGCTTTTGCTGGTGAATGCCTTAAGTTTGTGGCTATTCCTGCATTAAATGAAAGAAGTTTTCCAGTTTTACCGGTCTCGCTGCTCGCGGCTCTTTCGCTTCGCGGTTTTTTCTTTTCAGCTTGATTTGTTTTCGGAGACGCTCCGAGCCGCTCATTTCTTCTGGGTCCTTGACAGGATGTCCCCAGCTGTCAATCGGTGTCGTTGAGCATGCCGGATCGTATTTGTGAAGAAAACTGAGATTTTCTCCTCGATCTTCATACATTACGATCTTGTGTTTCGGAGGCTGCTATGCTTCCGAGATAATCTTCGACATTGCCTTTTCGTAGCCGACTGACATAGAGTCTATGCTTATCACTGGGGTGTTGCCTGTTCACTTTCGCTTAGTTTATGTAGTACTTTACTTGCCTGGATAAACGGTGTATCCTCGGTCCATGTGAATAGTAGGACGATCTTGTTTCTGGTCCGTACCATTCTGCAGGATTCACCTTCGATTTCTAGTTGTTCTAGCGAATCAAAGGTTTTCCTTTTTAGGATGGTTTTACTGGTACTGCCGTTTATGAGGTTGGCAAGTCCTGGCGAAAGTGAAACGCTGCTCTTCCCCATGGGCTTCCAAAGCCTATTCCTAGCCTTTCCGTGTTTTCGTCCATGAACAGTGCCACTCCCCTTGTTCGTATCCCAGGCTTTCCTGCTGTTTCTGCGCAACGTAACATTCTTTCCGTTGTCGTCGTGCGCAGTGTTGTAGCTTCGTTTTCGGGATTCTCTTGGGTTTTGTGTTGGGCTGAAGTCGGCGCAGTTGGAGGTGTTTCTTCATTGCGCTTTCGGTTCATGGATCTATGTCTGGATGTGGCTTCCCGGAAGGCTTTCTCTGCGAATGACAAGAATTCCACTCTTCTTTCGGTTCTCCATTATTTCGTGCATTTTTGTTTTTCCAGCTTTGTCTCGATTTTGTGTTCGAGATCGTAGCGTGCAACTTCATACCTGGGGCATTCAAGGATTATGTGCCATACTGATTCGATTTTATCGGCGTCGCACTCGCAACTCGGGCTCTGTAAGAGTTTGAATCTGTGCAGGTACTCCGCTATTCCCTGTGTGTCCTGTGAATATTTGTGTCTGGACCGGTGTTGGCTTCAATTTCCTGATCGTTGCGTATGCTTTCTTTGCGTCAGGAAAGAATGTTTTCGTTATTGCACCGGTCTGGGAGGAGTCGTATCGTGTTTGCCATTTCAGAATCGTCTCCTCCCTTATCTTGCTTTTACCCAGGATAGGGAATTTTCTCGTAATCATAGTCGGCATCAGCCTTTTGGGCAGCGATTTTGCCAGTTCATCTGCTCTTTCGTTGCCCTTTGTGCCCACGTGTGCTCTCAGCCAGTAGAAACGTATTTCTTTTCCTTCAGCGTTAGCGTTTCTGTACTTTCCTTATTGCGTGTGCTAATGGATGTCCCGCTCTTGAGTTTCTCAAGAGTTCCAGTGATGATCTCGAGTCACTCAAAATGTTCACTACTCTCTCGACTGGCTTTAACCATTGCAACTGCTCTATACAGGGCGTACGTTTCCGCTGATATATTGAGCATGAAGGATGTAGACTGAGAGTTTGGTGCTCCGATTCTGTATTGTTCGTCCACCAGGTGATCGCTGCTCCGACCCTTCCGTTAATTTTGCTGCCATCGGTGTAGATTTGCGAGCCGAAAATTTTTCCGAGGGGATTGGGGTCCGATTCGTCTATGAGCTCGAATTCTATGGACATTGCTTTGCGGGGTGTGGCCTCTCAGTGTTTGCAATGTCCTTTTCTAGCTCTTTTCCTGGTGGAAGATAGTCCATCGATAATCCTTTTTGCTTTGTACGCCTCCGCTTCCCGTATTCTGAGGTCCAGTGGAAGTAAGCCTGCAAGGATCATGGCTGAGGTGAGTGAGACCGTTCTGTAGGCTCTACAGATCTTGATGGCAAAACCTCTTTGAAGCGAGCTTAGAGCCGATCTGATCATTTCTAACTCGGTCGCCGGAGCCCATGTGTTCGATGCGTACATCATGATGGGTTCGATCACTGCTGTGTATATGATCCTTATTATTTCGCTGTTCAGACCCCATGTTACTTTTGCGCTGCAGGCTAGTCGCTTGTAGATTTCGATAGACTTTTACAGACTGCCGCTACATGTGACCGGAAGTTTAGCCTCGTGTCTATTATTAGGCCGAGCACCTTTATCTCTTCGACTAGGTTGATTTGGGAGCCCGCCATCTGTATGGTGGGTTTTGAAATTTCAGCTTTTCGTTAGCACCATAGCTTGTGTTTTTGTGGTGCGAAGTTCAGCTTATTTTCGGAACCCCATTTTGTGACGATTTTCATAGCTTCGTTGGCGGCGTTTTCTATGGTGGAGCTCGATTCACTCGAGAAAGCGAGGACTACATCGTCGGCAAATGCCTGACAGTGTACCTTTGCGTCGGTCAGTCTTTGAAGAAGCGAGTCGATGATTATATTCCAGAAGGTCGGTCCACATATGGATCCTTGGACACAACCTTTGTTTGTGGATTTTGTGACCGTTTCTCTTGCGTAATTGACCGTTATTTTCCGCTCTGTGAGGTACGAACATGCCATTTGGTATAGATTACCGGGCATTTTTGTCGATGAGCTGTGTTTTAGTGCTGGCCACCATGTGTTGTCGAAGGCGCCCTCTATATCAAGTGAAATAAGGAGTACCGCTTTTGCTTTCTATCTCCTTTTGACATGATTAACGAGGTCGTAGAGGGCATCTTCCGTGCTTCGCTGTGGCATGAACCCGTATTGCTTAGGACTGAGTGAAGGAAGCATGTGCCATTGATTCGGCCTATCATTAATTTTTCCACTATCTTTCCTGATCGGTAGTAGACCTATCGGCCTGTAGGATTTAGGGAGGGTGTAATCCTCTTCCAGGTTTCGGTATTATGACGACATGTGCGGTCTTCCAGTGCGTGGGGAAGTGCCAATTCCAGGCATTTATTGGCTATCGCTAGAAATACTTCCATCTCGCTCTCTATCGCCGCTATGCAGATATCTGCCGTCAGGCCGTCTGGTCCCGGAGCCTTTTTCGGATTTAACTCTCTCAGGACTGCCTTTAGTTCCACCCTCGTGAACGGTGGATCATCTTCGACAGTCTTAGGTCTTCTACAGGTTTGTCTTCTATCCTTTCTCTCGTTCGGATGTGGAATGGCATATCCGTCGATACAGAGTCGTCGGGTAAAATGTGTTCGCGAGAAGTTTTGCCGATTCGTGTGGCTCAGTGTTTTGCCCTCAGAGTTTCTCAGCAATGTGTCTGGCAGTCTACCTTTTTATTCCTTATTACTCTGTATACTTTGTCCCACATGCTTTCCTTTGTCCTGGTCGCAGTACTCTTTCCAGCTTTCTGTCTGTGCTATTTCGGCTTTCTGAGTGTATATCGTCTGGCCGTAAGGTAATCTTCGATTACGGCCTTTTTTCTCGGGGGCTGCGTTGCGGATTCTCCTCTTTTGCGCAAGACGTCTTTTTAGAGCGCTTAGTTCCGCTGTCCACCAGGGGATTCGCTTTGTTTTCCTCTGTCCTATCTTCGGAAATATTTCTTCACAGACTTCCTGGATAGCAGCTATGTATTCTCTGCTGTTCGCTTCCAAACCTCAGGTCTCTTCGTTCGTTCGACCTTTCGGCAATCCCGTACTTCTGAAGAGTATTTCTGAGCTGTAGACAGAATTCAGTCCAGTCTGCTTTGTTCGTGTTGTATCTGCGCGTGGTTATCGGCTCCATGGGTTTTATGGGCCCGCTTAGACGCAGGTTGAACACGATCGCGTTGTGGTCCGATGTTGTTGCCGTTCTGTCCACTCTCCATTTCGACTCTACCTATTAGGTGAACTGCATGCGGTCACGTCTACTATACTACTGCAGATTCTATCGCCCCTATAGGTCTCGAAGGTGGGAGTGCTTCCTGTGTTGAGGATGTGGAAGCCCATTTCGTCCAAGAAATCTCTGTAAGCTTGGCCCTCCTGTCTCTCTCTGGCTTCCCCACCAGTGGCTCCACGCATTTATGTCGCCAGCTATGATCAGATTTTCTGTTCCCAGATTTTTGCAAGCCTTTTTCGTTCTGATGATATATGGCTCGATGTCCTCGTCTCCTTCGAAGTAGATCGAGATGATACCCAGCTTCATTCTGCCTATTTTAATAGGACGGCCGATTCGGTTTCCGTGACTAGTTGTGGGTCATGTAAAACCTCTACTTTGTCTCCGAAAACAATTATCGCCGCTTTCACTGGCTTCTGGCGGCCGACAGTGCACTGTATTACTTTAGTGCCGGGATTTTGTTTTAGGATGCCTTGGTTTCCTACATAGGGTTCCTGAACCAAGGCTATCGATATCCCTTTCTCTGTCGCCAGCTGGAGTAACTCTGCAGTCGCTACTTTGATCTCTGGAGATTCGCTTGAATCATCAGAATCGTTTTGTGTCCACTTCTGTGGGAGCGTCGCCGGTTTCCATGTCGTTGCCCTTAGCAATAGGCAATGCGCGATCGGGCTATTTCATCCCATTTCTGCCTCACCTTGCATTTGTTGCTAAAGGCCTCGTGGTTGGCCTCAGTTTTGATCCCGTTCTCCCAGCAGTTCTTGCATTTCGGTTCCTCGTTTTGTTTTCTACGCGGGCATTTTTCCCATTCATGAGTTTTGTCCGCGCAGTAACTACATGTCGCAGTTTTTCCCCGCAACAGCTTTGTGTGCCCAAAACCTAGGCATTTAGCACACTGGACCAGGGGATTGGTCGTACACTGCGACTTTTGGAGGTCGATATACAATTTTCCTGCTTCTAGGAATCTTTTGTGGACACTTGGGCTTAGTTCTAGTACTGGGTGGCACTGTAGTTGGTTGCGTGCCCTCTTCCTGTATCTGACCCGTATCGTCACTTCTTTAAGTTAATGTCTTTAACCAAGTGCTTGTTTTGAGCCAGAACGTTTTCAATAATGTCCGCGTCCTTGTGGTAGGCCATTACCCTTTCATGATGAGCAGGTTCGCCGCTTTGGCCGCTTCCACTTTTATTTCTTTACGGGACCTCATTTTGTTCTGATGGCCTCCATGTCCTCTTTCGTGCTGCATTTCAGTATCACCTTTGGTTCCTGGCTTTCGGACCCTTTCCACTTTCGCACCTGATTTCTTTGTGTCGATAGCCTCTAATTATTTGAAGGACGTGTTCTCCCGTATGGGTTTTGTCCTTTGAGGAGACTATCAACGTGTGATTCGGTTGTGGGTTGGTGATTTGCAGCCGCTTCTGCGTATGAGGGTTTGGGATTTGTGAGCTTTTATGAGCTTCCGCCAGTTCTCTTTCGAGATTCCTTCCCGGCGTTGGCGGTGTCTGGGCTTTTATCCCTCATCGTCTTCATTGCTGATGACATTGCCTCCATTTTTCTTGCAGCGGCTGCAATTGCTCATGCAGATCGATTTGCACGACTGGATCCCTGGCACTGTTAAGACGTTCGCTGACATTTTGGACTGCCGATTGAACGGCTTTTAGTTGTTCTTCTACCTTTTCGTTCGCGGACAGTTGTTTCGGGAGGTTTTTTATTTCGTGGAGAGTTTTGTTCGACGTTTCGAGCGTTCTGCTAGTTTCATTCTTTAGAGCCCCCCATTTGGTTCTGAATTCATCCAATTGTGCCGAAAGCGTCTTTATATCTGTTTCCATTTTCTTAGTGGACAGTGTGACGCTCTCTACCTTCGTTTTGGATTTCTCCATCTTTATTTCCCTTAGTGAGGTTTCTATATCTAGTAGTCGCTTCTTTACGTCTTTGTTTGTCTCCTTGCTTTCCTCTGTTTCATAACCCAGCCAGTCCCTGATTGATTTTGTTTCGTCCAGACTTTTCGGACGTCTTCGCGCCTGGCTGAGTTCTTCTGTCAGCGTTTTAACGACGTTTGTCAAATCTTTGTTGTGGGCTCTTTCTATTCGCACCAGTTCTTGTGCGTGTTTGGTGCGTTCGGCCTCTAGATTGTATTTATGTCTAGAACGGGAGTCCGAAAGAGCGAGCACGATCTCGTAGAGTGATTGCAGGCACCCGCTGCGATGCTTTGCACCTCGCTTCATGTTGCCTGCACCTCCAGGGCCTCTTTGCCTTTCAGAAGCAGTTCGTTTGTTCCCTAGTCGCCAGGTCCATCTCCGCCCCTTCCTTTTTCGTTCTGGTAACATGCTCAACCTTCTCTCTTCTATTTTACTTTCAGAGAGGGCTGAGATGGTGGGGAGGGAATCGAACCTTCTTCTATTTCTTGTGGTGACGAGGGCAGCTTGTTTGCTCCCATTCTTTGACTTTTGTGTTGTGCACCGTCTGAGTTCGGCCTGGCAGGCGGGCCAGGCCAGGCCAGCTCAGGCCAGTCAGTCAGGCTCAGGCCAGGCCTCGACTGTAAAGTTCCAGCCGGGGTTCTGTGCCCATGTGCCAGGCTGCAGCTTCAGGCTTTGGCCAGGCCATTTTATTTTTTATTTTTATTTAAGTATTTATTTAATAGGCCAGTGAGTGGTAAGGCCAGGCCAGGCCAGCAGGCAGGCCAGTTGCCAGGCGTTTCGTATCTATTATTGTTATTAGGTGTTAGGCCAGGCCAGGCCAGGCCATTATAGGCCAGTCCAGGCCATACCAGGCCAGTGCCAGTGCCAGGCCGTTCTGACCATTCCGAGAGGTCGCCTTATTAAGGAAGGCGGCCGGCCATGACCAGATTTGCAACTTTCAGTGCACGTGTACTGGCCGGTCGTGGCCAGGATATGTGGGCCAGGCCAGGCCATTCCAGGCCAGGCCAGGCCAGGCCAGGTAGGACCAGGCCAGGCCAGAATATAATCCGCCAGGCCACTTATCAGGCCAGGCCAGGCCAGGCCAGGCCAGGCCACAGGCCAGGCCAGGCCAGGCCAGGCCAGGCCAGGCCAGTCCGGTCAGGCCAGGCCGGCCAGGCCAGGCCAGGCCATTTTCAAGGCCAGGCCAGTTTACAGGCCTGGCCAGGCCAGGCTTTGGTGCAAAGTCCAGGCCAGGCCAGGCCAGGCCAGGCCAGGCCAGGCCAGGCCAGGCCAGGCCAGGCTCAGGCCAGGCCAGGCCAGGCTCAGGCCAGGCCAGGCCAGGCCAGGCCAGGCCAGGCCAGCCAGGCCAGGCCAGGCCAGGCCAGGCCAGGCCAGGCCAGGCCATTTCCAGGCCAGGCCAGGCCAGGCCAGGCCAGGCCAGGCCATCCAGGCCAGGCAGGCCAGGCCAGGCCAGGCCAGGCCAGGCCAGGCCAGGCCAGGCCAGGCCAGGCCAGGCCAGTTGCCAGGCCAGGCCAGGCCAGGCTGGGGCCAGGCCAGGCCAGGCCAGGCCAGGCCAGGCCAGGCCAGGCCAGGCCAGGCCAGGCCAGGCCAGGCCAGGCCAGGCCAGGCCAGGCCAGGCCAGGCCAGGCCAGGCCAGGCCAGGCCAGGCCAGGCCAGGCCAGGCCAGGCCAGGCCAGGCCAGGCCAGGCCAGGCCAGGCCAGGCCAGGCCAGGCCAGGCCAGGCCAGGCCAGGCCAGGCCAGGCCAGGCCAGGCCAGGCCAGGCCAGGCCAGGCCAGGCCAGGCCAGGCCAGGCCAGGCCAGGCCAGGCCAGGCCAGGCCAGGCCAGGCCAGGCCAGGCCAGGCCAGGCCAGGCCAGGCCAGGCCAGGCCAGGCCAGGCCAGGCCAGGCCAGGCCAGGCCAGGCCAGGCCAGGCCAGGCCAGGCCAGGCCAGGCCAGGCCAGGCCAGGCCAGGCCAGGCCAGGCCAGGCCAGGCCAGGCCAGGCCAGGCCAGGCCAGGCCAGGCCAGGCCAGGCCAGGCCAGGCCAGGCCAGGCCAGGCCAGGCCAGGCCCAGGCCAGGCCAGGCCAGGCCAGGCCAGGCCAGGCCAGGCCAGGCCAGGCCAGGCCAGGCCAGGCCAGGCCAGGCCAGGCCAGGCCAGGCCAGGCCAGGCCAGGCCAGGCCAGGCCAGGCCAGGCCAGGCCAGGCCAGGCCAGGCCAGGCCAGGCCAGGCCAGGCCAGGCCAGGCCAGGCCAGGCCAGGCCAGGCCAGGCCAGGCCAGGCCAGGCCAGGCCAGGCCAGGCCAGGCCAGGCCAGGCCAGGCCAGGCCAGGCCAGGCCAGGCCAGGCCAGGCCAGGCCAGGCCAGGCCAGGCCAGGCCAGGAAGCCAGGCCAGGCCAGGCCGGCCAGGCCAGGCCAGGCCAGGCCAGGCCAGGCCAGGCCAGGCCAGGCCAGGCCAGGCCAGGCCAGGCCAGGCCAGGCCAGGCCAGGCCAGGCCAGGCCAGGCCAGGCCAGGCCAGGCCAGGCCAGGCCAGGCCAGGCCAGGCCAGGCCAGGCCAGGCCAGGCCAGGCCAGGCCAGGCCAGGCCAGGCCAGGCTCAGGCCAGGCCAGGCCAGGCCAGGCCAGGCCAGGCCAGGCCAGGCCAGGCCAGGCCAGGCCAGGCCAGGCCAGGCCAGGCCAGGCCAGGCCAGGCCAGGCCAGGCCAGGCCAGGCCAGGCCAGGCCAGGCCAGGCCAGGCCAGGGGCCAGGCCAGGCCAGGCCAGGCCAGGCCAGGCCAGGCCAGGCCAGGCCAGGCCAGGCCAGGCCAGGCCAGGCCAGGGGCCAGGCCAGGCCAGGCCAGGCCAGGCCAGGCCAGGCCAGGCCAGGCCAGGCCAGGCCAGGCCAGGCCAGGCCAGGCCAGGCCAGGCCAGGCCACAGGCCAGGCCAGGCCAGGCCAGGCCAGGCCAGGCCAGGCCAGGCCAGGCCAGGCCAGGCCAGGCCAGGCCAGGCCAGGCCAGGGGCCAGGCCAGGCCAGGCCAGGCCAGGCCAGGCCAGGCCAGGCCAGGCCAGGCCAGGCCAGGCCAGGCCAGGCCAGGCCAGGCCAGGCCAGGCCAGGCCAGGCCAGGCCAGGCCAGGCCAGGCCAGGCCAGGCCAGGCCAGGCCAGGCCAGGCCAGGCCAGGCCAGGCCAGGCCAGGCCAGGCCAGGCCAGGCCAGGCCAGGCCAGGCCAGGCCAGGCCAGGCCAGGCCAGGCCAGGCCAGGCCAGGCCAGGCCAGGCCAGGCCAGGCCAGGCCAGGCCAGGCCAGGCCAGGCCAGGCCAGGCCAGGCCAGGCCAGGCCAGGCCAGGCCAGGCCAGGCCAGGCCAGGCCAGGCCAGGCCAGGCCAGGCCAGGCCAGGCCAGGCCAGGCCAGGCCAGGGGCCAGGCCAGGCCAGGCCAGGCCAGGCCAGGCCAGGCCAGGCCAGGCCAGGCCAGGCCAGGCCAGGCCAGGCCAGGCCAGGCCAGGCCAGGCCAGGCCAGGCCAGGCCAGGCCAGGCCAGGCCAGGCCAGGCCAGGCCAGGCCAGGCCAGGCCAGGCCAGGCCAGGCCAGGCCAGGCCAGGCCAGGCCAGGCCAGGCCAGGCCAGGCCAGGCCAGGCCAGGCCAGGCCAGGCCAGGCCAGGCCAGGCCAGGCCAGGCTTCAGGCCAGGCCAGGCCAGGCCAGGCCAGGCCAGGCCAGGCCAGGCCAGGCCAGGCCAGGCCAGGCCAGGCCAGGCCAGGCCAGGCCAGGCCAGGCCAGGCCAGGCCAGGCCAGGCCAGGCCAGGCCAGGCCAGGCCAGGCCAGGCCAGGCCAGGCCAGGCCAGGCCAGGCCAGGCCAGGCCAGGCCAGGCCAGGCCAGGCCAGGCCAGGCCAGGCCAGGCCAGGCCAGGCCAGGCCAGGCCAGGCCAGGCCAGGCCAGGCCAGGCCAGGCCAGGCCAGGCCAGGCCAGGCCAGGCCAGGCCAGGCCAGGCCAGGCCAGGCCAGGCCAGGCCAGGCCAGGCCAGGCCAGGCCAGGCCAGGCCAGGCCAGGCCAGGCCAGGCCAGGCCAGGCCAGGCCAGGCCAGGCCAGGCCAGGCCAGGCCAGGCCAGGCCAGGCCCAGGCCAGGCCAGGCCAGGCCAGGCCAGGCCAGGCCAGGCCAGGCCAGGCCAGGCCAGGCCAGGCCAGGCCAGGCCAGGCCAGGCCAGGCCAGGCCAGGCCAGGCCAGGCCAGGCCAGGCCAGGCCAGGCCAGGCCAGGCCAGGCCAGGCCAGGCCAGGCCAGGCCAGGCCAGGCCAGGCCAGGCCAGGCCAGGCCAGGCCAGGCCAGGCCAGGCCAGGCCAGGCCAGGCCAGGCCAGGCCAGGCCAGGCCAGGCCAGGCCAGGCCAGGCCAGGCCAGGCCAGGCCAGGCCAGGCCAGGCCAGGCCAGGCCAGGCCAGGCCAGGCCAGGCCAGGCCAGGCCAGGCCAGGCCAGGCCAGGCCAGGCCAGGCCAGGCCAGGCCAGGCCAGGCCAGGCCAGGCCAGGCCAGGCCAGGCCAGGCCAGGCCAGGCCAGGCCAGGCCAGGCCAGGCCAGGCCAGGCCAGGCCAGGCCAGGCCAGGCCAGGCCAGGCCAGGCCAGGCCAGGCCAGGCCAGGCCAGGCCAGGCCAGGCCAGGCCAGGCCAGGCCAGGCCAGGCCAGGCCAGGCCAGGCCAGGCCAGGCCAGGCCAGGCCAGGCCAGGCCAGGCCAGGCCAGGCCAGGCCAGGCCAGGCCAGGCCAGGCCAGGCCAGGCCAGGCCAGGCCAGGCCAGGCCAGGCCAGGCCAGGCCAGGCCAGGCCAGGCCAGGCCAGGCCAGGCCAGGCCAGGCCAGGCCAGGCCAGGCCAGGCCAGGCCAGGCCAGGCCAGGCCAGGCCAGGCCAGGCCAGGCCAGGCCAGGCCAGGCCAGGCCAGGCCAGGCCAGGCCAGGCCAGGCCAGGCCAGGCCAGGCCAGGCCAGGCCAGGCCAGGCCAGGCCAGGCCAGGCCAGGCCAGGCCAGGCCAGGCCAGGCCAGGCCAGGCCAGGCCAGGCCAGGCCAGGCCAGGCCAGGCCAGGCCAGGCCAGGCCAGGCCAGGCCAGGCCAGGCCAGGCCAGGCCAGGCCAGGCCAGGCCAGGCCAGGCCAGGCCAGGCCAGGCCAGGCCAGGCCAGGCCAGGCCAGGCCAGGCCAGGCCAGGCCAGGCCAGGCCAGGCCAGGCCAGGCCAGGCCAGGCCAGGCCAGGCCAGGCCAGGCCAGGCCAGGCCAGGCCAGGCCAGGCCAGGCCAGGCCAGGCCAGGCCAGGCCAGGCCAGGCCAGGCCAGGCCAGGCCAGGCCAGGCCAGGCCAGGCCAGGCCAGGCCAGGCCAGGCCAGGCCAGGCCAGGCCAGGCCAGGCCAGGCCAGGCCAGGCCAGGCCAGGCCAGGCCAGGCCAGGCCAGGCCAGGCCAGGCCAGGCCAGGCCAGGCCAGGCCAGGCCAGGCCAGGCCAGGCCAGGCCAGGCCAGGCCAGGCCAGGCCAGGCCAGGCCAGGCCAGGCCAGGCCAGGCCAGGCCAGGCCAGGCCAGGCCAGGCCAGGCCAGGCCAGGCCAGGCCAGGCCAGGCCAGGCCAGGCCAGGCCAGGCCAGGCCAGGCCAGGCCAGGCCAGGCCAGGCCAGGCCAGGCCAGGCCAGGCCAGGCCAGGCCAGGCCAGGCCAGGCCAGGCCAGGCCAGGCCAGGCCAGGCCAGGCCAGGCCAGGCCAGGCCAGGCCAGGCCAGGCCAGGCCAGGCCAGGCCAGGCCAGGCCAGGCCAGGGCCAGGCCAGGCCAGGCCAGGCCAGGCCAGGCCAGGCCAGGCCAGGCCAGGCCAGGCCAGGCCAGGCCAGGCCAGGCCAGGCCAGGCCAGGCCAGGCCAGGCCAGGCCAGGCCAGGCCAGGCCAGGCCAGGCCAGGCCAGGCCAGGCCAGGCCAGGCCAGGCCAGGCCAGGCCAGGCCAGGCCAGGCCAGGCCAGGCCAGGCCAGGCCAGGCCAGGCCAGGCCAGGCCAGGCCAGGCCAGGCCAGGCCAGGCCAGGCCAGGCCAGGCCAGGCCAGGCCAGGCCAGGCCAGGCCAGGCCAGGCCAGGCCAGGCCAGGCCAGGCCAGGCCAGGCCAGGCCAGGCCAGGCCAGGCCAGGCCAGGCCAGGCCAGGCCAGGCCAGGCCAGGCCAGGCCAGGCCAGGCCAGGCCAGGCCAGGCCAGGCCAGGCCAGGCCAGGCCAGGCCAGGCCAGGCCAGGCCAGGCCAGGCCAGGCCAGGCCAGGCCAGGCCAGGCCAGGCCAGGCCAGGCCAGGCCAGGCCAGGCCAGGCCAGGCCAGGCCAGGCCAGGCCAGGCCAGGCCAGGCCAGGCCAGGCCAGGCCAGGCCAGGCCAGGCCAGGCCAGGCCAGGCCAGGCCAGGCCAGGCCAGGCCAGGCCAGGCCAGGCCAGGCCAGGCCAGGCCAGGCCAGGCCAGGCCAGGGCCAGGCCAGGCCAGGCCAGGCCAGGCCAGGCCAGGCCAGGCCAGGCCAGGCCAGGCCAGGCCAGGCCAGGCCAGGCCAGGCCAGGCCAGGCCAGGCCAGCCAGGCCAGGCCAGGCCAGGCCAGGCCAGGCCAGGCCAGGCCAGGCCAGGCCAGGCCAGGCCAGGCCAGGCCAGGCCAGGCCAGGCCAGGCCAGGCCAGGCCAGGCCAGGCCAGGCCAGGCCAGGCCAGGCCAGGCCAGGCCAGGCCAGGCCAGGCCAGGCCAGGCCAGGCCAGGCCAGGCCAGGCCAGGCCAGGCCAGGCCAGGCCAGGCCAGGCCAGGCCAGGCCAGGCCAGGCCAGGCCAGGCCAGGCCAGGCCAGGCCAGGCCAGGCCAGGCCAGGCCAGGCCAGGCCAGGCCAGGCCAGGCCAGGCCAGGCCAGGCCAGGCCAGGCCAGGCCAGGCCAGGCCAGGCCAGGCCAGGCCAGGCCAGGCCAGGCCAGGCCAGGCCAGGCCAGGCCAGGCCAGGCCAGGCCAGGCCAGGCCAGGCCAGGCCAGGCCAGGCCAGGCCAGGCCAGGCCAGGCCAGGCCAGGCCAGGCCAGGCCAGGCCAGGCCAGGCCAGGCCAGGCCAGGCCAGGCCAGGCCAGGCCAGGCCAGGCCAGGCCAGGCCAGGCCAGGCCAGGCCAGGCCAGGCCAGGCCAGGCCAGGCCAGGCCAGGCCAGGCCAGGCCAGGCCAGGCCAGGCCAGGCCAGGCCAGGCCAGGCCAGGCCAGGCCAGGCCAGGCCAGGCCAGGCCAGGCCAGGCCAGGCCAGGCCAGGCCAGGCCAGGCCAGGCCAGGCCAGGCCAGGCCAGGCCAGGCCAGGCCAGGCCAGGCCAGGCCAGGCCAGGCCAGGCCAGGCCAGGCCAGGCCAGGCCAGGCCAGGCCAGGCCAGGCCAGGCCAGGCCAGGCCAGGCCAGGCCAGGCCAGGCCAGGCCAGGCCAGGCCAGGCCAGGCCAGGCCAGGCCAGGCCAGGCCAGGCCAGGCCAGGCCAGGCCAGGCCAGGCCAGGCCAGGCCAGGCCAGGCCAGGCCAGGCCAGGCCAGGCCAGGCCAGGCCAGGGCCAGGCCAGGCCAGGCCAGGCCAGGCCAGGCCAGGCCAGGCCAGGCCAGGCCAGGCCAGGCCAGGCCAGGCCAGGCCAGGCCAGGCCAGGCCAGGCCAGGCCAGGCCAGGCCAGGCCCAGGCCAGGCCAGGCCAGGCCAGGCCAGGCCAGGCCAGGCCAGGCCAGGCCAGGCCAGGCCAGGCCAGGCCAGGCCAGGCCAGGCCAGGCCAGGCCAGGCCAGGCCAGGCCAGGCCAGGCCAGGCCAGGCCAGGCCAGGCCAGGCCAGGCCAGGCCAGGCCAGGCCAGGCCAGGCCAGGCCAGGCCAGGCCAGGCCAGGCCAGGCCAGGCCAGGCCAGGCCAGGCCAGGCCAGGCCAGGCCAGGCCAGGCCAGGCCAGGCCAGGCCAGGCCAGGCCAGGCCAGGCCAGGCCAGGCCAGGCCAGGCCAGGCCAGGCCAGGCCAGGCCAGGCCAGGCCAGGCCAGGCCAGGCCAGGCCAGGCCAGGCCAGGCCAGGCCAGGCCAGGCCAGGCCAGGCCAGGCCAGGCCAGGCCAGGCCAGGCCAGGCCAGGCCAGGCCAGGCCAGGCCAGGCCAGGCCAGGCCAGGCCAGGCCAGGCCAGGCCAGGCCAGGCCAGGCCAGGCCAGGCCAGGCCAGGCCAGGCCAGGCCAGGCCAGGCCAGGCCAGGCCAGGCCAGGCCAGGCCAGGCCAGGCCAGGCCAGGCCAGGCCAGGCCAGGCCAGGCCAGGCCAGGCCAGGCCAGGCCAGGCCAGGCCAGGCCAGGCCAGGCCAGGCCAGGCCAGGCCAGGCCAGGCCAGGCCAGGCCAGGCCAGGCCAGGCCAGGCCAGGCCAGGCCAGGCCAGGCCAGGCCAGGCCAGGCCAGGCCAGGCCAGGCCAGGCCAGGCCAGGCCAGGCCAGGCCAGGCCAGGCCAGGCCAGGCCAGGCCAGGCCAGGCCAGGCCAGGCCAGGCCAGGCCAGGCCAGGCCAGGCCAGGCCAGGCCAGGCCAGGCCAGGCCAGGCCAGGCCAGGCCAGGCCAGGCCAGGCCAGGCCAGGCCAGGCCAGGCCAGGCCAGGCCAGGCCAGGCCAGGCCAGGCCAGGCCAGGCCAGGCCAGGCCAGGCCAGGCCAGGCCAGGCCAGGCCAGGCCAGGCCAGGCCAGGCCAGGCCAGGCCAGGCCAGGCCAGGCCAGGCCAGGCCAGGCCAGGCCAGGCCAGGCCAGGCCAGGCCAGGCCAGGCCAGGCCAGGCCAGGCCAGGCCAGGCCAGGCCAGGCCAGGCCAGGCCAGGCCAGGCCAGGCCAGGCCAGGCCAGGCCAGGCCAGGCCAGGCCAGGCCAGGCCAGGCCAGGCCAGGCCAGGCCAGGCCAGGCCAGGCCAGGCCAGGCCAGGCCAGGCCAGGCCAGGCCAGGCCAGGCCAGGCCAGGCCAGGCCAGGCCAGGCCAGGCCAGGCCAGGCCAGGCCAGGCCAGGCCAGGCCAGGCCAGGCCAGGCCAGGCCAGGCCAGGCCAGGCCAGGCCAGGCCAGGCCAGGCCAGGCCAGGCCAGGCCAGGCCAGGCCAGGCCAGGCCAGGCCAGGCCAGGCCAGGCCAGGCCAGGCCAGGCCAGGCCAGGCCAGGCCAGGCCAGGCCAGGCCAGGCCAGGCCAGGCCAGGCCAGGCCAGGCCAGGCCAGGCCAGGCCAGGCCAGGCCAGGCCAGGCCAGGCCAGGCCAGGCCAGGCCAGGCCAGGCCAGGCCAGGCCAGGCCAGGCCAGGCCAGGCCAGGCCAGGCCAGGCCAGGCCAGGCCAGGCCAGGCCAGGCCAGGCCAGGCCAGGCCAGGCCAGGCCAGGCCAGGCCAGGCCAGGCCAGGCCAGGCCAGGCCCAGGCCAGGCCAGGCCAGGCCAGGCCAGGCCAGGCCAGGCCAGGCCAGGGCCAGGCCAGGCCAGGCCAGGCCAGGCCAGGCCAGGCCAGGCCAGGCCAGGCCAGGCCAGGCCAGGCCAGGCCAGGCCAGGCCAGGCCAGGCCAGGCCAGGCCAGGCCAGGCCAGGCCAGGCCAGGCCAGGCCAGGCCAGGCCAGGCCAGGCCAGGCCCCAGGCCAGGCCAGGCCAGGCCAGGCCAGGCCAGGCCAGGCCAGGCCAGGCCAGGCCAGGCCAGGCCAGGCCAGGCCAGGCCAGGCCAGGCCAGGCCAGGCCAGGCCAGGCCAGGCCAGGCCAGGCCAGGCCAGGCCAGGCCAGGCCAGGCCAGGCCAGGCCAGGCCAGGCCAGGCCAGGCCAGGCCAGGCCAGGCCAGGCCAGGCCAGGCCAGGCCAGGCCAGGCCAGGCCAGGCCAGGCCAGGCCAGGCCAGGCCAGGCCAGGCCAGGCCAGGCCAGGCCAGGCCAGGCCAGGCCAGGCCAGGCCAGGCCAGGCCAGGCCAGGCCAGGCCAGGCCAGGCCAGGCCAGGCCAGGCCAGGCCAGGCCAGGCCAGGCCAGGCCAGGCCAGGCCAGGCCAGGCCAGGCCAGGCCAGGCCAGGCCAGGCCAGGCCAGGCCAGGCCAGGCCAGGCCAGGCCAGGCCAGGCCAGGCCAGGCCAGGCCAGGCCAGGCCAGGCCAGGCCAGGCCAGGCCAGGCCAGGCCAGGCCAGGCCAGGCCAGGCCAGGCCAGGCCAGGCCAGGCCAGGCCAGGCCAGGCCAGGCCAGGCCAGGCCAGGCCAGGCCAGGCCAGGCCAGGCCAGGCCAGGCCAGGCCAGGCCAGGCCAGGCCAGGCCAGGCCAGGCCAGGCCAGGCCAGGCCAGGCCAGGCCAGGCCAGGCCAGGCCAGGCCAGGCCAGGCCAGGCCAGGCCAGGCCAGGCCAGGCCAGGCCAGGCCAGGCCAGGCCAGGCCAGGCCAGGCCAGGCCAGGCCAGGCCAGGCCAGGCCAGGCCAGGCCAGGCCAGGCCAGGCCAGGCCAGGCCAGGCCAGGCCAGGCCAGGCCAGGCCAGGCCAGGCCAGGCCAGGCCAGGCCAGGCCAGGCCAGGCCAGGCCAGGCCAGGCCAGGCCAGGCCAGGCCAGGCCAGGCCAGGCCAGGCCAGGCCAGGCCAGGCCAGGCCAGGCCAGGCCAGGCCAGGCCAGGCCAGGCCAGGCCAGGCCAGGCCAGGCCAGGCCAGGCCAGGCCAGGCCAGGCCAGGCCAGGCCAGGCCAGGCCAGGCCAGGCCAGGCCAGGCCAGGCCAGGCCAGGCCAGGCCAGGCCAGGCCAGGCCAGGCCAGGCCAGGCCAGGCCAGGCCAGGCCAGGCCAGGCCAGGCCAGGCCAGGCCAGGCCAGGCCAGGCCAGGCCAGGCCAGGCCAGGCCAGGCCAGGCCAGGCCAGGCCAGGCCAGGCCAGGCCAGGCCAGGCCAGGCCAGGCCAGGCCAGGCCAGGCCAGGCCAGGCCAGGCCAGGCCAGGCCAGGCCAGGCCAGGCCAGGCCAGGCCAGGCCAGGCCAGGCCAGGCCAGGCCAGGCCAGGCCAGGCCAGGCCAGGCCAGGCCAGGCCAGGCCAGGCCAGGCCAGGCCAGGCCAGGCCAGGCCAGGCCAGGCCAGGCCAGGCCAGGCCAGGCCAGGCCAGGCCAGGCCAGGCCAGGCCAGGCCAGGCCAGGCCAGGCCAGGCCAGGCCAGGCCAGGCCAGGCCAGGCCAGGCCAGGCCAGGCCAGGCCAGGCCAGGCCAGGCCAGGCCAGGCCAGGCCAGGCCAGGCCAGGCCAGGCCAGGCCAGGCCAGGCCAGGCCAGGCCAGGCCAGGCCAGGCCAGGCCAGGCCAGGCCAGGCCAGGCCAGGCCAGGCCAGGCCAGGCCAGGCCAGGCCAGGCCAGGCCAGGCCAGGCCAGGCCAGGCCAGGCCAGGCCAGGCCAGGCCAGGCCAGGCCAGGCCAGGCCAGGCCAGGCCAGGCCAGGCCAGGCCAGGCCAGGCCAGGCCAGGCCAGGCCAGGCCAGGCCAGGCCAGGCCAGGCCAGGCCAGGCCAGGCCAGGCCAGGCCAGGCCAGGCCAGGCCAGGCCAGGCCAGGCCAGGCCAGGCCAGGCCAGGCCAGGCCAGGCCAGGCCAGGCCAGGCCAGGCCAGGCCAGGCCAGGCCAGGCCAGGCCAGGCCAGGCCAGGCCAGGCCAGGCCAGGCCAGGCCAGGCCAGGCCAGGCCAGGCCAGGCCAGGCCAGGCCAGGCCAGGCCAGGCCAGGCCAGGCCAGGCCAGGCCAGGCCAGGCCAGGCCAGGCCAGGCCAGGCCAGGCCAGGCCAGGCCAGGCCAGGCCAGGCCAGGCCAGGCCAGGCCAGGCCAGGCCAGGCCAGGCCAGGCCAGGCCAGGCCAGGCCAGGCCAGGCCAGGCCAGGCCAGGCCAGGCCAGGCCAGGCCAGGCCAGGCCAGGCCAGGCCAGGCCAGGCCAGGCCAGGCCAGGCCAGGCCAGGCCAGGCCAGGCCAGGCCAGGCCAGGCCAGGCCAGGCCAGGCCAGGCCAGGCCAGGCCAGGCCAGGCCAGGCCAGGCCAGGCCAGGCCAGGCCAGGCCAGGCCAGGCCAGGCCAGGCCAGGCCAGGCCAGGCCAGGCCAGGCCAGGCCAGGCCAGGCCAGGCCAGGCCAGGCCAGGCCAGGCCAGGCCAGGCCAGGCCAGGCCAGGCCAGGCCAGGCCAGGCCAGGCCAGGCCAGGCCAGGCCAGGCCAGGCCAGGCCAGGCCAGGCCAGGCCAGGCCAGGCCAGGCCAGGCCAGGCCAGGCCAGGCCAGGCCAGGCCAGGCCAGGCCAGGCCAGGCCAGGCCAGGCCAGGCCAGGCCAGGCCAGGCCAGGCCAGGCCAGGCCAGGCCAGGCCAGGCCAGGCCAGGCCAGGCCAGGCCAGGCCAGGCCAGGCCAGGCCAGGCCAGGCCAGGCCAGGCCAGGCCAGGCCAGGCCAGGCCAGGCCAGGCCAGGCCAGGCCAGGCCAGGCCAGGCCAGGCCAGGCCAGGCCAGGCCAGGCCAGGCCAGGCCAGGCCAGGCCAGGCCAGGCCAGGCCAGGCCAGGCCAGGCCAGGCCAGGCCAGGCCAGGCCAGGCCAGGCCAGGCCAGGCCAGGCCAGGCCAGGCCAGGCCAGGCCAGGCCAGGCCAGGCCAGGCCAGGCCAGGCCAGGCCAGGCCAGGCCAGGCCAGGCCAGGCCAGGCCAGGCCAGGCCAGGCCAGGCCAGGCCAGGCCAGGCCAGGCCAGGCCAGGCCAGGCCAGGCCAGGCCAGGCCAGGCCAGGCCAGGCCAGGCCAGGCCAGGCCAGGCCAGGCCAGGCCAGGCCAGGCCAGGCCAGGCCAGGCCAGGCCAGGCCAGGCCAGGCCAGGCCAGGCCAGGCCAGGCCAGGCCAGGCCAGGCCAGGCCAGGCCAGGCCAGGCCAGGCCAGGCCAGGCCAGGCCAGGCCAGGCCAGGCCAGGCCAGGCCAGGCCAGGCCAGGCCAGGCCAGGCCAGGCCAGGCCAGGCCAGGCCAGGCCAGGCCAGGCCAGGCCAGGCCAGGCCAGGCCAGGCCAGGCCAGGCCAGGCCAGGCCAGGCCAGGCCAGGCCAGGCCAGGCCAGGCCAGGCCAGGCCAGGCCAGGCCAGGCCAGGCCAGGCCAGGCCAGGCCAGGCCAGGCCAGGCCAGGCCAGGCCAGGCCAGGCCAGGCCAGGCCAGGCCAGGCCAGGCCAGGCCAGGCCAGGCCAGGCCAGGCCAGGCCAGGCCAGGCCAGGCCAGGCCAGGCCAGGCCAGGCCAGGCCAGGCCAGGCCAGGCCAGGCCAGGCCAGGCCAGGCCAGGCCAGGCCAGGCCAGGCCAGGCCAGGCCAGGCCAGGCCAGGCCAGGCCAGGCCAGGCCAGGCCAGGCCAGGCCAGGCCAGGCCAGGCCAGGCCAGGCCAGGCCAGGCCAGGCCAGGCCAGGCCAGGCCAGGCCAGGCCAGGCCAGGCCAGGCCAGGCCAGGCCAGGCCAGGCCAGGCCAGGCCAGGCCAGGCCAGGCCAGGCCAGGCCAGGCCAGGCCAGGCCAGGCCAGGCCAGGCCAGGCCAGGCCAGGCCAGGCCAGGCCAGGCCAGGCCAGGCCAGGCCAGGCCAGGCCAGGCCAGGCCAGGCCAGGCCAGGCCAGGCCAGGCCAGGCCAGGCCAGGCCAGGCCAGGCCAGGCCAGGCCAGGCCAGGCCAGGCCAGGCCAGGCCAGGCCAGGCCAGGCCAGGCCAGGCCAGGCCAGGCCAGGCCAGGCCAGGCCAGGCCAGGCCAGGCCAGGCCAGGCCAGGCCAGGCCAGGCCAGGCCAGGCCAGGCCAGGCCAGGCCAGGCCAGGCCAGGCCAGGCCAGGCCAGGCCAGGCCAGGCCAGGCCAGGCCAGGCCAGGCCAGGCCAGGCCAGGCCAGGCCAGGCCAGGCCAGGCCAGGCCAGGCCAGGCCAGGCCAGGCCAGGCCAGGCCAGGCCAGGCCAGGCCAGGCCAGGCCAGGCCAGGCCAGGCCAGGCCAGGCCAGGCCAGGCCAGGCCAGGCCAGGCCAGGCCAGGCCAGGCCAGGCCAGGCCAGGCCAGGCCAGGCCAGGCCAGGCCAGGCCAGGCCAGGCCAGGCCAGGCCAGGCCAGGCCAGGCCAGGCCAGGCCAGGCCAGGCCAGGCCAGGCCAGGCCAGGCCAGGCCAGGCCAGGCCAGGCCAGGCCAGGCCAGGCCAGGCCAGGCCAGGCCAGGCCAGGCCAGGCCAGGCCAGGCCAGGCCAGGCCAGGCCAGGCCAGGCCAGGCCAGGCCAGGCCAGGCCAGGCCAGGCCAGGCCAGGCCAGGCCAGGCCAGGCCAGGCCAGGCCAGGCCAGGCCAGGCCAGGCCAGGCCAGGCCAGGCCAGGCCAGGCCAGGCCAGGCCAGGCCAGGCCAGGCCAGGCCAGGCCAGGCCAGGCCAGGCCAGGCCAGGCCAGGCCAGGCCAGGCCAGGCCAGGCCAGGCCAGGCCAGGCCAGGCCAGGCCAGGCCAGGCCAGGCCAGGCCAGGCCAGGCCAGGCCAGGCCAGGCCAGGCCAGGCCAGGCCAGGCCAGGCCAGGCCAGGCCAGGCCAGGCCAGGCCAGGCCAGGCCAGGCCAGGCCAGGCCAGGCCAGGCCAGGCCAGGCCAGGCCAGGCCAGGCCAGGCCAGGCCAGGCCAGGCCAGGCCAGGCCAGGCCAGGCCAGGCCAGGCCAGGCCAGGCCAGGCCAGGCCAGGCCAGGCCAGGCCAGGCCAGGCCAGGCCAGGCCAGGCCAGGCCAGGCCAGGCCAGGCCAGGCCAGGCCAGGCCAGGCCAGGCCAGGCCAGGCCAGGCCAGGCCAGGCCAGGCCAGGCCAGGCCAGGCCAGGCCAGGCCAGGCCAGGCCAGGCCAGGCCAGGCCAGGCCAGGCCAGGCCAGGCCAGGCCAGGCCAGGCCAGGCCAGGCCAGGCCAGGCCAGGCCAGGCCAGGCCAGGCCAGGCCAGGCCAGGCCAGGCCAGGCCAGGCCAGGCCAGGCCAGGCCAGGCCAGGCCAGGCCAGGCCAGGCCAGGCCAGGCCAGGCCAGGCCAGGCCAGGCCAGGCCAGGCCAGGCCAGGCCAGGCCAGGCCAGGCCAGGCCAGGCCAGGCCAGGCCAGGCCAGGCCAGGCCAGGCCAGGCCAGGCCAGGCCAGGCCAGGCCAGGCCAGGCCAGGCCAGGCCAGGCCAGGCCAGGCCAGGCCAGGCCAGGCCAGGCCAGGCCAGGCCAGGCCAGGCCAGGCCAGGCCAGGCCAGGCCAGGCCAGGCCAGGCCAGGCCAGGCCAGGCCAGGCCAGGCCAGGCCAGGCCAGGCCAGGCCAGGCCAGGCCAGGCCAGGCCAGGCCAGGCCAGGCCAGGCCAGGCCAGGCCAGGCCAGGCCAGGCCAGGCCAGGCCAGGCCAGGCCAGGCCAGGCCAGGCCAGGCCAGGCCAGGCCAGGCCAGGCCAGGCCAGGCCAGGCCAGGCCAGGCCAGGCCAGGCCAGGCCAGGCCAGGCCAGGCCAGGCCAGGCCAGGCCAGGCCAGGCCAGGCCAGGCCAGGCCAGGCCAGGCCAGGCCAGGCCAGGCCAGGCCAGGCCAGGCCAGGCCAGGCCAGGCCAGGCCAGGCCAGGCCAGGCCAGGCCAGGCCAGGCCAGGCCAGGCCAGGCCAGGCCAGGCCAGGCCAGGCCAGGCCAGGCCAGGCCAGGCCAGGCCAGGCCAGGCCAGGCCAGGCCAGGCCAGGCCAGGCCAGGCCAGGCCAGGCCAGGCCAGGCCAGGCCAGGCCAGGCCAGGCCAGGCCAGGCCAGGCCAGGCCAGGCCAGGCCAGGCCAGGCCAGGCCAGGCCAGGCCAGGCCAGGCCAGGCCAGGCCAGGCCAGGCCAGGCCAGGCCAGGCCAGGCCAGGCCAGGCCAGGCCAGGCCAGGCCAGGCCAGGCCAGGCCAGGCCAGGCCAGGCCAGGCCAGGCCAGGCCAGGCCAGGCCAGGCCAGGCCAGGCCAGGCCAGGCCAGGCCAGGCCAGGCCAGGCCAGGCCAGGCCAGGCCAGGCCAGGCCAGGCCAGGCCAGGCCAGGCCAGGCCAGGCCAGGCCAGGCCAGGCCAGGCCAGGCCAGGCCAGGCCAGGCCAGGCCAGGCCAGGCCAGGCCAGGCCAGGCCAGGCCAGGCCAGGCCAGGCCAGGCCAGGCCAGGCCAGGCCAGGCCAGGCCAGGCCAGGCCAGGCCAGGCCAGGCCAGGCCAGGCCAGGCCAGGCCAGGCCAGGCCAGGCCAGGCCAGGCCAGGCCAGGCCAGGCCAGGCCAGGCCAGGCCAGGCCAGGCCAGGCCAGGCCAGGCCAGGCCAGGCCAGGCCAGGCCAGGCCAGGCCAGGCCAGGCCAGGCCAGGCCAGGCCAGGCCAGGCCAGGCCAGGCCAGGCCAGGCCAGGCCAGGCCAGGCCAGGCCAGGCCAGGCCAGGCCAGGCCAGGCCAGGCCAGGCCAGGCCAGGCCAGGCCAGGCCAGGCCAGGCCAGGCCAGGCCAGGCCAGGCCAGGCCAGGCCAGGCCAGGCCAGGCCAGGCCAGGCCAGGCCAGGCCAGGCCAGGCCAGGCCAGGCCAGGCCAGGCCAGGCCAGGCCAGGCCAGGCCAGGCCAGGCCAGGCCAGGCCAGGCCAGGCCAGGCCAGGCCAGGCCAGGCCAGGCCAGGCCAGGCCAGGCCAGGCCAGGCCAGGCCAGGCCAGGCCAGGCCAGGCCAGGCCAGGCCAGGCCAGGCCAGGCCAGGCCAGGCCAGGCCAGGCCAGGCCAGGCCAGGCCAGGCCAGGCCAGGCCAGGCCAGGCCAGGCCAGGCCAGGCCAGGCCAGGCCAGGCCAGGCCAGGCCAGGCCAGGCCAGGCCAGGCCAGGCCAGGCCAGGCCAGGCCAGGCCAGGCCAGGCCAGGCCAGGCCAGGCCAGGCCAGGCCAGGCCAGGCCAGGCCAGGCCAGGCCAGGCCAGGCCAGGCCAGGCCAGGCCAGGCCAGGCCAGGCCAGGCCAGGCCAGGCCAGGCCAGGCCAGGCCAGGCCAGGCCAGGCCAGGCCAGGCCAGGCCAGGCCAGGCCAGGCCAGGCCAGGCCAGGCCAGGCCAGGCCAGGCCAGGCCAGGCCAGGCCAGGCCAGGCCAGGCCAGGCCAGGCCAGGCCAGGCCAGGCCAGGCCAGGCCAGGCCAGGCCAGGCCAGGCCAGGCCAGGCCAGGCCAGGCCAGGCCAGGCCAGGCCAGGCCAGGCCAGGCCAGGCCAGGCCAGGCCAGGCCAGGCCAGGCCAGGCCAGGCCAGGCCAGGCCAGGCCAGGCCAGGCCAGGCCAGGCCAGGCCAGGCCAGGCCAGGCCAGGCCAGGCCAGGCCAGGCCAGGCCAGGCCAGGCCAGGCCAGGCCAGGCCAGGCCAGGCCAGGCCAGGCCAGGCCAGGCCAGGCCAGGCCAGGCCAGGCCAGGCCAGGCCAGGCCAGGCCAGGCCAGGCCAGGCCAGGCCAGGCCAGGCCAGGCCAGGCCAGGCCAGGCCAGGCCAGGCCAGGCCAGGCCAGGCCAGGCCAGGCCAGGCCAGGCCAGGCCAGGCCAGGCCAGGCCAGGCCAGGCCAGGCCAGGCCAGGCCAGGCCAGGCCAGGCCAGGCCAGGCCAGGCCAGGCCAGGCCAGGCCAGGCCAGGCCAGGCCAGGCCAGGCCAGGCCAGGCCAGGCCAGGCCAGGCCAGGCCAGGCCAGGCCAGGCCAGGCCAGGCCAGGCCAGGCCAGGCCAGGCCAGGCCAGGCCAGGCCAGGCCAGGCCAGGCCAGGCCAGGCCAGGCCAGGCCAGGCCAGGCCAGGCCAGGCCAGGCCAGGCCAGGCCAGGCCAGGCCAGGCCAGGCCAGGCCAGGCCAGGCCAGGCCAGGCCAGGCCAGGCCAGGCCAGGCCAGGCCAGGCCAGGCCAGGCCAGGCCAGGCCAGGCCAGGCCAGGCCAGGCCAGGCCAGGCCAGGCCAGGCCAGGCCAGGCCAGGCCAGGCCAGGCCAGGCCAGGCCAGGCCAGGCCAGGCCAGGCCAGGCCAGGCCAGGCCAGGCCAGGCCAGGCCAGGCCAGGCCAGGCCAGGCCAGGCCAGGCCAGGCCAGGCCAGGCCAGGCCAGGCCAGGCCAGGCCAGGCCAGGCCAGGCCAGGCCAGGCCAGGCCAGGCCAGGCCAGGCCAGGCCAGGCCAGGCCAGGCCAGGCCAGGCCAGGCCAGGCCAGGCCAGGCCAGGCCAGGCCAGGCCAGGCCAGGCCAGGCCAGGCCAGGCCAGGCCAGGCCAGGCCAGGCCAGGCCAGGCCAGGCCAGGCCAGGCCAGGCCAGGCCAGGCCAGGCCAGGCCAGGCCAGGCCAGGCCAGGCCAGGCCAGGCCAGGCCAGGCCAGGCCAGGCCAGGCCAGGCCAGGCCAGGCCAGGCCAGGCCAGGCCAGGCCAGGCCAGGCCAGGCCAGGCCAGGCCAGGCCAGGCCAGGCCAGGCCAGGCCAGGCCAGGCCAGGCCAGGCCAGGCCAGGCCAGGCCAGGCCAGGCCAGGCCAGGCCAGGCCAGGCCAGGCCAGGCCAGGCCAGGCCAGGCCAGGCCAGGCCAGGCCAGGCCAGGCCAGGCCAGGCCAGGCCAGGCCAGGCCAGGCCAGGCCAGGCCAGGCCAGGCCAGGCCAGGCCAGGCCAGGCCAGGCCAGGCCAGGCCAGGCCAGGCCAGGCCAGGCCAGGCCAGGCCAGGCCAGGCCAGGCCAGGCCAGGCCAGGCCAGGCCAGGCCAGGCCAGGCCAGGCCAGGCCAGGCCAGGCCAGGCCAGGCCAGGCCAGGCCAGGCCAGGCCAGGCCAGGCCAGGCCAGGCCAGGCCAGGCCAGGCCAGGCCAGGCCAGGCCAGGCCAGGCCAGGCCAGGCCAGGCCAGGCCAGGCCAGGCCAGGCCAGGCCAGGCCAGGCCAGGCCAGGCCAGGCCAGGCCAGGCCAGGCCAGGCCAGGCCAGGCCAGGCCAGGCCAGGCCAGGCCAGGCCAGGCCAGGCCAGGCCAGGCCAGGCCAGGCCAGGCCAGGCCAGGCCAGGCCAGGCCAGGCCAGGCCAGGCCAGGCCAGGCCAGGCCAGGCCAGGCCAGGCCAGGCCAGGCCAGGCCAGGCCAGGCCAGGCCAGGCCAGGCCAGGCCAGGCCAGGCCAGGCCAGGCCAGGCCAGGCCAGGCCAGGCCAGGCCAGGCCAGGCCAGGCCAGGCCAGGCCAGGCCAGGCCAGGCCAGGCCAGGCCAGGCCAGGCCAGGCCAGGCCAGGCCAGGCCAGGCCAGGCCAGGCCAGGCCAGGCCAGGCCAGGCCAGGCCAGGCCAGGCCAGGCCAGGCCAGGCCAGGCCAGGCCAGGCCAGGCCAGGCCAGGCCAGGCCAGGCCAGGCCAGGCCAGGCCAGGCCAGGCCAGGCCAGGCCAGGCCAGGCCAGGCCAGGCCAGGCCAGGCCAGGCCAGGCCAGGCCAGGCCAGGCCAGGCCAGGCCAGGCCAGGCCAGGCCAGGCCAGGCCAGGCCAGGCCAGGCCAGGCCAGGCCAGGCCAGGCCAGGCCAGGCCAGGCCAGGCCAGGCCAGGCCAGGCCAGGCCAGGCCAGGCCAGGCCAGGCCAGGCCAGGCCAGGCCAGGCCAGGCCAGGCCAGGCCAGGCCAGGCCAGGCCAGGCCAGGCCAGGCCAGGCCAGGCCAGGCCAGGCCAGGCCAGGCCAGGCCAGGCCAGGCCAGGCCAGGCCAGGCCAGGCCAGGCCAGGCCAGGCCAGGCCAGGCCAGGCCAGGCCAGGCCAGGCCAGGCCAGGCCAGGCCAGGCCAGGCCAGGCCAGGCCAGGCCAGGCCAGGCCAGGCCAGGCCAGGCCAGGCCAGGCCAGGCCAGGCCAGGCCAGGCCAGGCCAGGCCAGGCCAGGCCAGGCCAGGCCAGGCCAGGCCAGGCCAGGCCAGGCCAGGCCAGGCCAGGCCAGGCCAGGCCAGGCCAGGCCAGGCCAGGCCAGGCCAGGCCAGGCCAGGCCAGGCCAGGCCAGGCCAGGCCAGGCCAGGCCAGGCCAGGCCAGGCCAGGCCAGGCCAGGCCAGGCCAGGCCAGGCCAGGCCAGGCCAGGCCAGGCCAGGCCAGGCCAGGCCAGGCCAGGCCAGGCCAGGCCAGGCCAGGCCAGGCCAGGCCAGGCCAGGCCAGGCCAGGCCAGGCCAGGCCAGGCCAGGCCAGGCCAGGCCAGGCCAGGCCAGGCCAGGCCAGGCCAGGCCAGGCCAGGCCAGGCCAGGCCAGGCCAGGCCAGGCCAGGCCAGGCCAGGCCAGGCCAGGCCAGGCCAGGCCAGGCCAGGCCAGGCCAGGCCAGGCCAGGCCAGGCCAGGCCAGGCCAGGCCAGGCCAGGCCAGGCCAGGCCAGGCCAGGCCAGGCCAGGCCAGGCCAGGCCAGGCCAGGCCAGGCCAGGCCAGGCCAGGCCAGGCCAGGCCAGGCCAGGCCAGGCCAGGCCAGGCCAGGCCAGGCCAGGCCAGGCCAGGCCAGGCCAGGCCAGGCCAGGCCAGGCCAGGCCAGGCCAGGCCAGGCCAGGCCAGGCCAGGCCAGGCCAGGCCAGGCCAGGCCAGGCCAGGCCAGGCCAGGCCAGGCCAGGCCAGGCCAGGCCAGGCCAGGCCAGGCCAGGCCAGGCCAGGCCAGGCCAGGCCAGGCCAGGCCAGGCCAGGCCAGGCCAGGCCAGGCCAGGCCAGGCCAGGCCAGGCCAGGCCAGGCCAGGCCAGGCCAGGCCAGGCCAGGCCAGGCCAGGCCAGGCCAGGCCAGGCCAGGCCAGGCCAGGCCAGGCCAGGCCAGGCCAGGCCAGGCCAGGCCAGGCCAGGCCAGGCCAGGCCAGGCCAGGCCAGGCCAGGCCAGGCCAGGCCAGGCCAGGCCAGGCCAGGCCAGGCCAGGCCAGGCCAGGCCAGGCCAGGCCAGGCCAGGCCAGGCCAGGCCAGGCCAGGCCAGGCCAGGCCAGGCCAGGCCAGGCCAGGCCAGGCCAGGCCAGGCCAGGCCAGGCCAGGCCAGGCCAGGCCAGGCCAGGCCAGGCCAGGCCAGGCCAGGCCAGGCCAGGCCAGGCCAGGCCAGGCCAGGCCAGGCCAGGCCAGGCCAGGCCAGGCCAGGCCAGGCCAGGCCAGGCCAGGCCAGGCCAGGCCAGGCCAGGCCAGGCCAGGCCAGGCCAGGCCAGGCCAGGCCAGGCCAGGCCAGGCCAGGCCAGGCCAGGCCAGGCCAGGCCAGGCCAGGCCAGGCCAGGCCAGGCCAGGCCAGGCCAGGCCAGGCCAGGCCAGGCCAGGCCAGGCCAGGCCAGGCCAGGCCAGGCCAGGCCAGGCCAGGCCAGGCCAGGCCAGGCCAGGCCAGGCCAGGCCAGGCCAGGCCAGGCCAGGCCAGGCCAGGCCAGGCCAGGCCAGGCCAGGCCAGGCCAGGCCAGGCCAGGCCAGGCCAGGCCAGGCCAGGCCAGGCCAGGCCAGGCCAGGCCAGGCCAGGCCAGGCCAGGCCAGGCCAGGCCAGGCCAGGCCAGGCCAGGCCAGGCCAGGCCAGGCCAGGCCAGGCCAGGCCAGGCCAGGCCAGGCCAGGCCAGGCCAGGCCAGGCCAGGCCAGGCCAGGCCAGGCCAGGCCAGGCCAGGCCAGGCCAGGCCAGGCCAGGCCAGGCCAGGCCAGGCCAGGCCAGGCCAGGCCAGGCCAGGCCAGGCCAGGCCAGGCCAGGCCAGGCCAGGCCAGGCCAGGCCAGGCCAGGCCAGGCCAGGCCAGGCCAGGCCAGGCCAGGCCAGGCCAGGCCAGGCCAGGCCAGGCCAGGCCAGGCCAGGCCAGGCCAGGCCAGGCCAGGCCAGGCCAGGCCAGGCCAGGCCAGGCCAGGCCAGGCCAGGCCAGGCCAGGCCAGGCCAGGCCAGGCCAGGCCAGGCCAGGCCAGGCCAGGCCAGGCCAGGCCAGGCCAGGCCAGGCCAGGCCAGGCCAGGCCAGGCCAGGCCAGGCCAGGCCAGGCCAGGCCAGGCCAGGCCAGGCCAGGCCAGGCCAGGCCAGGCCAGGCCAGGCCAGGCCAGGCCAGGCCAGGCCAGGCCAGGCCAGGCCAGGCCAGGCCAGGCCAGGCCAGGCCAGGCCAGGCCAGGCCAGGCCAGGCCAGGCCAGGCCAGGCCAGGCCAGGCCAGGCCAGGCCAGGCCAGGCCAGGCCAGGCCAGGCCAGGCCAGGCCAGGCCAGGCCAGGCCAGGCCAGGCCAGGCCAGGCCAGGCCAGGCCAGGCCAGGCCAGGCCAGGCCAGGCCAGGCCAGGCCAGGCCAGGCCAGGCCAGGCCAGGCCAGGCCAGGCCAGGCCAGGCCAGGCCAGGCCAGGCCAGGCCAGGCCAGGCCAGGCCAGGCCAGGCCAGGCCAGGCCAGGCCAGGCCAGGCCAGGCCAGGCCAGGCCAGGCCAGGCCAGGCCAGGCCAGGCCAGGCCAGGCCAGGCCAGGCCAGGCCAGGCCAGGCCAGGCCAGGCCAGGCCAGGCCAGGCCAGGCCAGGCCAGGCCAGGCCAGGCCAGGCCAGGCCAGGCCAGGCCAGGCCAGGCCAGGCCAGGCCAGGCCAGGCCAGGCCAGGCCAGGCCAGGCCAGGCCAGGCCAGGCCAGGCCAGGCCAGGCCAGGCCAGGCCAGGCCAGGCCAGGCCAGGCCAGGCCAGGCCAGGCCAGGCCAGGCCAGGCCAGGCCAGGCCAGGCCAGGCCAGGCCAGGCCAGGCCAGGCCAGGCCAGGCCAGGCCAGGCCAGGCCAGGCCAGGCCAGGCCAGGCCAGGCCAGGCCAGGCCAGGCCAGGCCAGGCCAGGCCAGGCCAGGCCAGGCCAGGCCAGGCCAGGCCAGGCCAGGCCAGGCCAGGCCAGGCCAGGCCAGGCCAGGCCAGGCCAGGCCAGGCCAGGCCAGGCCAGGCCAGGCCAGGCCAGGCCAGGCCAGGCCAGGCCAGGCCAGGCCAGGCCAGGCCAGGCCAGGCCAGGCCAGGCCAGGCCAGGCCAGGCCAGGCCAGGCCAGGCCAGGCCAGGCCAGGCCAGGCCAGGCCAGGCCAGGCCAGGCCAGGCCAGGCCAGGCCAGGCCAGGCCAGGCCAGGCCAGGCCAGGCCAGGCCAGGCCAGGCCAGGCCAGGCCAGGCCAGGCCAGGCCAGGCCAGGCCAGGCCAGGCCAGGCCAGGCCAGGCCAGGCCAGGCCAGGCCAGGCCAGGCCAGGCCAGGCCAGGCCAGGCCAGGCCAGGCCAGGCCAGGCCAGGCCAGGCCAGGCCAGGCCAGGCCAGGCCAGGCCAGGCCAGGCCAGGCCAGGCCAGGCCAGGCCAGGCCAGGCCAGGCCAGGCCAGGCCAGGCCAGGCCAGGCCAGGCCAGGCCAGGCCAGGCCAGGCCAGGCCAGGCCAGGCCAGGCCAGGCCAGGCCAGGCCAGGCCAGGCCAGGCCAGGCCAGGCCAGGCCAGGCCAGGCCAGGCCAGGCCAGGCCAGGCCAGGCCAGGCCAGGCCAGGCCAGGCCAGGCCAGGCCAGGCCAGGCCAGGCCAGGCCAGGCCAGGCCAGGCCAGGCCAGGCCAGGCCAGGCCAGGCCAGGCCAGGCCAGGCCAGGCCAGGCCAGGCCAGGCCAGGCCAGGCCAGGCCAGGCCAGGCCAGGCCAGGCCAGGCCAGGCCAGGCCAGGCCAGGCCAGGCCAGGCCAGGCCAGGCCAGGCCAGGCCAGGCCAGGCCAGGCCAGGCCAGGCCAGGCCAGGCCAGGCCAGGCCAGGCCAGGCCAGGCCAGGCCAGGCCAGGCCAGGCCAGGCCAGGCCAGGCCAGGCCAGGCCAGGCCAGGCCAGGCCAGGCCAGGCCAGGCCAGGCCAGGCCAGGCCAGGCCAGGCCAGGCCAGGCCAGGCCAGGCCAGGCCAGGCCAGGCCAGGCCAGGCCAGGCCAGGCCAGGCCAGGCCAGGCCAGGCCAGGCCAGGCCAGGCCAGGCCAGGCCAGGCCAGGCCAGGCCAGGCCAGGCCAGGCCAGGCCAGGCCAGGCCAGGCCAGGCCAGGCCAGGCCAGGCCAGGCCAGGCCAGGCCAGGCCAGGCCAGGCCAGGCCAGGCCAGGCCAGGCCAGGCCAGGCCAGGCCAGGCCAGGCCAGGCCAGGCCAGGCCAGGCCAGGCCAGGCCAGGCCAGGCCAGGCCAGGCCAGGCCAGGCCAGGCCAGGCCAGGCCAGGCCAGGCCAGGCCAGGCCAGGCCAGGCCAGGCCAGGCCAGGCCAGGCCAGGCCAGGCCAGGCCAGGCCAGGCCAGGCCAGGCCAGGCCAGGCCAGGCCAGGCCAGGCCAGGCCAGGCCAGGCCAGGCCAGGCCAGGCCAGGCCAGGCCAGGCCAGGCCAGGCCAGGCCAGGCCAGGCCAGGCCAGGCCAGGCCAGGCCAGGCCAGGCCAGGCCAGGCCAGGCCAGGCCAGGCCAGGCCAGGCCAGGCCAGGCCAGGCCAGGCCAGGCCAGGCCAGGCCAGGCCAGGCCAGGCCAGGCCAGGCCAGGCCAGGCCAGGCCAGGCCAGGCCAGGCCAGGCCAGGCCAGGCCAGGCCAGGCCAGGCCAGGCCAGGCCAGGCCAGGCCAGGCCAGGCCAGGCCAGGCCAGGCCAGGCCAGGCCAGGCCAGGCCAGGCCAGGCCAGGCCAGGCCAGGCCAGGCCAGGCCAGGCCAGGCCAGGCCAGGCCAGGCCAGGCCAGGCCAGGCCAGGCCAGGCCAGGCCAGGCCAGGCCAGGCCAGGCCAGGCCAGGCCAGGCCAGGCCAGGCCAGGCCAGGCCAGGCCAGGCCAGGCCAGGCCAGGCCAGGCCAGGCCAGGCCAGGCCAGGCCAGGCCAGGCCAGGCCAGGCCAGGCCAGGCCAGGCCAGGCCAGGCCAGGCCAGGCCAGGCCAGGCCAGGCCAGGCCAGGCCAGGCCAGGCCAGGCCAGGCCAGGCCAGGCCAGGCCAGGCCAGGCCAGGCCAGGCCAGGCCAGGCCAGGCCAGGCCAGGCCAGGCCAGGCCAGGCCAGGCCAGGCCAGGCCAGGCCAGGCCAGGCCAGGCCAGGCCAGGCCAGGCCAGGCCAGGCCAGGCCAGGCCAGGCCAGGCCAGGCCAGGCCAGGCCAGGCCAGGCCAGGCCAGGCCAGGCCAGGCCAGGCCAGGCCAGGCCAGGCCAGGCCAGGCCAGGCCAGGCCAGGCCAGGCCAGGCCAGGCCAGGCCAGGCCAGGCCAGGCCAGGCCAGGCCAGGCCAGGCCAGGCCAGGCCAGGCCAGGCCAGGCCAGGCCAGGCCAGGCCAGGCCAGGCCAGGCCAGGCCAGGCCAGGCCAGGCCAGGCCAGGCCAGGCCAGGCCAGGCCAGGCCAGGCCAGGCCAGGCCAGGCCAGGCCAGGCCAGGCCAGGCCAGGCCAGGCCAGGCCAGGCCAGGCCAGGCCAGGCCAGGCCAGGCCAGGCCAGGCCAGGCCAGGCCAGGCCAGGCCAGGCCAGGCCAGGCCAGGCCAGGCCAGGCCAGGCCAGGCCAGGCCAGGCCAGGCCAGGCCAGGCCAGGCCAGGCCAGGCCAGGCCAGGCCAGGCCAGGCCAGGCCAGGCCAGGCCAGGCCAGGCCAGGCCAGGCCAGGCCAGGCCAGGCCAGGCCAGGCCAGGCCAGGCCAGGCCAGGCCAGGCCAGGCCAGGCCAGGCCAGGCCAGGCCAGGCCAGGCCAGGCCAGGCCAGGCCAGGCCAGGCCAGGCCAGGCCAGGCCAGGCCAGGCCAGGCCAGGCCAGGCCAGGCCAGGCCAGGCCAGGCCAGGCCAGGCCAGGCCAGGCCAGGCCAGGCCAGGCCAGGCCAGGCCAGGCCAGGCCAGGCCAGGCCAGGCCAGGCCAGGCCAGGCCAGGCCAGGCCAGGCCAGGCCAGGCCAGGCCAGGCCAGGCCAGGCCAGGCCAGGCCAGGCCAGGCCAGGCCAGGCCAGGCCAGGCCAGGCCAGGCCAGGCCAGGCCAGGCCAGGCCAGGCCAGGCCAGGCCAGGCCAGGCCAGGCCAGGCCAGGCCAGGCCAGGCCAGGCCAGGCCAGGCCAGGCCAGGCCAGGCCAGGCCAGGCCAGGCCAGGCCAGGCCAGGCCAGGCCAGGCCAGGCCAGGCCAGGCCAGGCCAGGCCAGGCCAGGCCAGGCCAGGCCAGGCCAGGCCAGGCCAGGCCAGGCCAGGCCAGGCCAGGCCAGGCCAGGCCAGGCCAGGCCAGGCCAGGCCAGGCCAGGCCAGGCCAGGCCAGGCCAGGCCAGGCCAGGCCAGGCCAGGCCAGGCCAGGCCAGGCCAGGCCAGGCCAGGCCAGGCCAGGCCAGGCCAGGCCAGGCCAGGCCAGGCCAGGCCAGGCCAGGCCAGGCCAGGCCAGGCCAGGCCAGGCCAGGCCAGGCCAGGCCAGGCCAGGCCAGGCCAGGCCAGGCCAGGCCAGGCCAGGCCAGGCCAGGCCAGGCCAGGCCAGGCCAGGCCAGGCCAGGCCAGGCCAGGCCAGGCCAGGCCAGGCCAGGCCAGGCCAGGCCAGGCCAGGCCAGGCCAGGCCAGGCCAGGCCAGGCCAGGCCAGGCCAGGCCAGGCCAGGCCAGGCCAGGCCAGGCCAGGCCAGGCCAGGCCAGGCCAGGCCAGGCCAGGCCAGGCCAGGCCAGGCCAGGCCAGGCCAGGCCAGGCCAGGCCAGGCCAGGCCAGGCCAGGCCAGGCCAGGCCAGGCCAGGCCAGGCCAGGCCAGGCCAGGCCAGGCCAGGCCAGGCCAGGCCAGGCCAGGCCAGGCCAGGCCAGGCCAGGCCAGGCCAGGCCAGGCCAGGCCAGGCCAGGCCAGGCCAGGCCAGGCCAGGCCAGGCCAGGCCAGGCCAGGCCAGGCCAGGCCAGGCCAGGCCAGGCCAGGCCAGGCCAGGCCAGGCCAGGCCAGGCCAGGCCAGGCCAGGCCAGGCCAGGCCAGGCCAGGCCAGGCCAGGCCAGGCCAGGCCAGGCCAGGCCAGGCCAGGCCAGGCCAGGCCAGGCCAGGCCAGGCCAGGCCAGGCCAGGCCAGGCCAGGCCAGGCCAGGCCAGGCCAGGCCAGGCCAGGCCAGGCCAGGCCAGGCCAGGCCAGGCCAGGCCAGGCCAGGCCAGGCCAGGCCAGGCCAGGCCAGGCCAGGCCAGGCCAGGCCAGGCCAGGCCAGGCCAGGCCAGGCCAGGCCAGGCCAGGCCAGGCCAGGCCAGGCCAGGCCAGGCCAGGCCAGGCCAGGCCAGGCCAGGCCAGGCCAGGCCAGGCCAGGCCAGGCCAGGCCAGGCCAGGCCAGGCCAGGCCAGGCCAGGCCAGGCCAGGCCAGGCCAGGCCAGGCCAGGCCAGGCCAGGCCAGGCCAGGCCAGGCCAGGCCAGGCCAGGCCAGGCCAGGCCAGGCCAGGCCAGGCCAGGCCAGGCCAGGCCAGGCCAGGCCAGGCCAGGCCAGGCCAGGCCAGGCCAGGCCAGGCCAGGCCAGGCCAGGCCAGGCCAGGCCAGGCCAGGCCAGGCCAGGCCAGGCCAGGCCAGGCCAGGCCAGGCCAGGCCAGGCCAGGCCAGGCCAGGCCAGGCCAGGCCAGGCCAGGCCAGGCCAGGCCAGGCCAGGCCAGGCCAGGCCAGGCCAGGCCAGGCCAGGCCAGGCCAGGCCAGGCCAGGCCAGGCCAGGCCAGGCCAGGCCAGGCCAGGCCAGGCCAGGCCAGGCCAGGCCAGGCCAGGCCAGGCCAGGCCAGGCCAGGCCAGGCCAGGCCAGGCCAGGCCAGGCCAGGCCAGGCCAGGCCAGGCCAGGCCAGGCCAGGCCAGGCCAGGCCAGGCCAGGCCAGGCCAGGCCAGGCCAGGCCAGGCCAGGCCAGGCCAGGCCAGGCCAGGCCAGGCCAGGCCAGGCCAGGCCAGGCCAGGCCAGGCCAGGCCAGGCCAGGCCAGGCCAGGCCAGGCCAGGCCAGGCCAGGCCAGGCCAGGCCAGGCCAGGCCAGGCCAGGCCAGGCCAGGCCAGGCCAGGCCAGGCCAGGCCAGGCCAGGCCAGGCCAGGCCAGGCCAGGCCAGGCCAGGCCAGGCCAGGCCAGGCCAGGCCAGGCCAGGCCAGGCCAGGCCAGGCCAGGCCAGGCCAGGCCAGGCCAGGCCAGGCCAGGCCAGGCCAGGCCAGGCCAGGCCAGGCCAGGCCAGGCCAGGCCAGGCCAGGCCAGGCCAGGCCAGGCCAGGCCAGGCCAGGCCAGGCCAGGCCAGGCCAGGCCAGGCCAGGCCAGGCCAGGCCAGGCCAGGCCAGGCCAGGCCAGGCCAGGCCAGGCCAGGCCAGGCCAGGCCAGGCCAGGCCAGGCCAGGCCAGGCCAGGCCAGGCCAGGCCAGGCCAGGCCAGGCCAGGCCAGGCCAGGCCAGGCCAGGCCAGGCCAGGCCAGGCCAGGCCAGGCCAGGCCAGGCCAGGCCAGGCCAGGCCAGGCCAGGCCAGGCCAGGCCAGGCCAGGCCAGGCCAGGCCAGGCCAGGCCAGGCCAGGCCAGGCCAGGCCAGGCCAGGCCAGGCCAGGCCAGGCCAGGCCAGGCCAGGCCAGGCCAGGCCAGGCCAGGCCAGGCCAGGCCAGGCCAGGCCAGGCCAGGCCAGGCCAGGCCAGGCCAGGCCAGGCCAGGCCAGGCCAGGCCAGGCCAGGCCAGGCCAGGCCAGGCCAGGCCAGGCCAGGCCAGGCCAGGCCAGGCCAGGCCAGGCCAGGCCAGGCCAGGCCAGGCCAGGCCAGGCCAGGCCAGGCCAGGCCAGGCCAGGCCAGGCCAGGCCAGGCCAGGCCAGGCCAGGCCAGGCCAGGCCAGGCCAGGCCAGGCCAGGCCAGGCCAGGCCAGGCCAGGCCAGGCCAGGCCAGGCCAGGCCAGGCCAGGCCAGGCCAGGCCAGGGCCAGGCCAGGCCAGGCCAGGCCAGGCCAGGCCAGGCCAGGCCAGGCCAGGCCAGGCCAGGCCAGGCCAGGCCAGGCCAGGCCAGGCCAGGCCAGGCCAGGCCAGGCCAGGCCAGGCCAGGCCAGGCCAGGCCAGGCCAGGCCAGGCCAGGCCAGGCCAGGCCAGGCCAGGCCAGGCCAGGCCAGGCCAGGCCAGGCCAGGCCAGGCCAGGCCAGGCCAGGCCAGGCCAGGCCAGGCCAGGCCAGGCCAGGCCAGGCCAGGCCAGGCCAGGCCAGGCCAGGCCAGGCCAGGCCAGGCCAGGCCAGGCCAGGCCAGGCCAGGCCAGGCCAGGCCAGGCCAGGCCAGGCCAGGCCAGGCCAGGCCAGGCCAGGCCAGGCCAGGCCAGGCCAGGCCAGGCCAGGCCAGGCCAGGCCAGGCCAGGCCAGGCCAGGCCAGGCCAGGCCAGGCCAGGCCAGGCCAGGCCAGGCCAGGCCAGGCCAGGCCAGGCCAGGCCAGGCCAGGCCAGGCCAGGCCAGGCCAGGCCAGGCCAGGCCAGGCCAGGCCAGGCCAGGCCAGGCCAGGCCAGGCCAGGCCAGGCCAGGCCAGGCCAGGCCAGGCCAGGCCAGGCCAGGCCAGGCCAGGCCAGGCCAGGCCAGGCCAGGCCAGGCCAGGCCAGGCCAGGCCAGGCCAGGCCAGGCCAGGCCAGGCCAGGCCAGGCCAGGCCAGGCCAGGCCAGGCCAGGCCAGGCCAGGCCAGGCCAGGCCAGGCCAGGCCAGGCCAGGCCAGGCCAGGCCAGGCCAGGCCAGGCCAGGCCAGGCCAGGCCAGGCCAGGCCAGGCCAGGCCAGGCCAGGCCAGGCCAGGCCAGGCCAGGCCAGGCCAGGCCAGGCCAGGCCAGGCCAGGCCAGGCCAGGCCAGGCCAGGCCAGGCCAGGCCAGGCCAGGCCAGGCCAGGCCAGGCCAGGCCAGGCCAGGCCAGGCCAGGCCAGGCCAGGCCAGGCCAGGCCAGGCCAGGCCAGGCCAGGCCAGGCCAGGCCAGGCCAGGCCAGGCCAGGCCAGGCCAGGCCAGGCCAGGCCAGGCCAGGCCAGGCCAGGCCAGGCCAGGCCAGGCCAGGCCAGGCCAGGCCAGGCCAGGCCAGGCCAGGCCAGGCCAGGCCAGGCCAGGCCAGGCCAGGCCAGGCCAGGCCAGGCCAGGCCAGGCCAGGCCAGGCCAGGCCAGGCCAGGCCAGGCCAGGCCAGGCCAGGCCAGGCCAGGCCAGGCCAGGCCAGGCCAGGCCAGGCCAGGCCAGGCCAGGCCAGGCCAGGCCAGGCCAGGCCAGGCCAGGCCAGGCCAGGCCAGGCCAGGCCAGGCCAGGCCAGGCCAGGCCAGGCCAGGCCAGGCCAGGCCAGGCCAGGCCAGGCCAGGCCAGGCCAGGCCAGGCCAGGCCAGGCCAGGCCAGGCCAGGCCAGGCCAGGCCAGGCCAGGCCAGGCCAGGCCAGGCCAGGCCAGGCCAGGCCAGGCCAGGCCAGGCCAGGCCAGGCCAGGCCAGGCCAGGCCAGGCCAGGCCAGGCCAGGCCAGGCCAGGCCAGGCCAGGCCAGGCCAGGCCAGGCCAGGCCAGGCCAGGCCAGGCCAGGCCAGGCCAGGCCAGGCCAGGCCAGGCCAGGCCAGGCCAGGCCAGGCCAGGCCAGGCCAGGCCAGGCCAGGCCAGGCCAGGCCAGGCCAGGCCAGGCCAGGCCAGGCCAGGCCAGGCCAGGCCAGGCCAGGCCAGGCCAGGCCAGGCCAGGCCAGGCCAGGCCAGGCCAGGCCAGGCCAGGCCAGGCCAGGCCAGGCCAGGCCAGGCCAGGCCAGGCCAGGCCAGGCCAGGCCAGGCCAGGCCAGGCCAGGCCAGGCCAGGCCAGGCCAGGCCAGGCCAGGCCAGGCCAGGCCAGGCCAGGCCAGGCCAGGCCAGGCCAGGCCAGGCCAGGCCAGGCCAGGCCAGGCCAGGCCAGGCCAGGCCAGGCCAGGCCAGGCCAGGCCAGGCCAGGCCAGGCCAGGCCAGGCCAGGCCAGGCCAGGCCAGGCCAGGCCAGGCCAGGCCAGGCCAGGCCAGGCCAGGCCAGGCCAGGCCAGGCCAGGCCAGGCCAGGCCAGGCCAGGCCAGGCCAGGCCAGGCCAGGCCAGGCCAGGCCAGGCCAGGCCAGGCCAGGCCAGGCCAGGCCAGGCCAGGCCAGGCCAGGCCAGGCCAGGCCAGGCCAGGCCAGGCCAGGCCAGGCCAGGCCAGGCCAGGCCAGGCCAGGCCAGGCCAGGCCAGGCCAGGCCAGGCCAGGCCAGGCCAGGCCAGGCCAGGCCAGGCCAGGCCAGGCCAGGCCAGGCCAGGCCAGGCCAGGCCAGGCCAGGCCAGGCCAGGCCAGGCCAGGCCAGGCCAGGCCAGGCCAGGCCAGGCCAGGCCAGGCCAGGCCAGGCCAGGCCAGGCCAGGCCAGGCCAGGCCAGGCCAGGCCAGGCCAGGCCAGGCCAGGCCAGGCCAGGCCAGGCCAGGCCAGGCCAGGCCAGGCCAGGCCAGGCCAGGCCAGGCCAGGCCAGGCCAGGCCAGGCCAGGCCAGGCCAGGCCAGGCCAGGCCAGGCCAGGCCAGGCCAGGCCAGGCCAGGCCAGGCCAGGCCAGGCCAGGCCAGGCCAGGCCAGGCCAGGCCAGGCCAGGCCAGGCCAGGCCAGGCCAGGCCAGGCCAGGCCAGGCCAGGCCAGGCCAGGCCAGGCCAGGCCAGGCCAGGCCAGGCCAGGCCAGGCCAGGCCAGGCCAGGCCAGGCCAGGCCAGGCCAGGCCAGGCCAGGCCAGGCCAGGCCAGGCCAGGCCAGGCCAGGCCAGGCCAGGCCAGGCCAGGCCAGGCCAGGCCAGGCCAGGCCAGGCCAGGCCAGGCCAGGCCAGGCCAGGCCAGGCCAGGCCAGGCCAGGCCAGGCCAGGCCAGGCCAGGCCAGGCCAGGCCAGGCCAGGCCAGGCCAGGCCAGGCCAGGCCAGGCCAGGCCAGGCCAGGCCAGGCCAGGCCAGGCCAGGCCAGGCCAGGCCAGGCCAGGCCAGGCCAGGCCAGGCCAGGCCAGGCCAGGCCAGGCCAGGCCAGGCCAGGCCAGGCCAGGCCAGGCCAGGCCAGGCCAGGCCAGGCCAGGCCAGGCCAGGCCAGGCCAGGCCAGGCCAGGCCAGGCCAGGCCAGGCCAGGCCAGGCCAGGCCAGGCCAGGCCAGGCCAGGCCAGGCCAGGCCAGGCCAGGCCAGGCCAGGCCAGGCCAGGCCAGGCCAGGCCAGGCCAGGCCAGGCCAGGCCAGGCCAGGCCAGGCCAGGCCAGGCCAGGCCAGGCCAGGCCAGGCCAGGCCAGGCCAGGCCAGGCCAGGCCAGGCCAGGCCAGGCCAGGCCAGGCCAGGCCAGGCCAGGCCAGGCCAGGCCAGGCCAGGCCAGGCCAGGCCAGGCCAGGCCAGGCCAGGCCAGGCCAGGCCAGGCCAGGCCAGGCCAGGCCAGGCCAGGCCAGGCCAGGCCAGGCCAGGCCAGGCCAGGCCAGGCCAGGCCAGGCCAGGCCAGGCCAGGCCAGGCCAGGCCAGGCCAGGCCAGGCCAGGCCAGGCCAGGCCAGGCCAGGCCAGGCCAGGCCAGGCCAGGCCAGGCCAGGCCAGGCCAGGCCAGGCCAGGCCAGGCCAGGCCAGGCCAGGCCAGGCCAGGCCAGGCCAGGCCAGGCCAGGCCAGGCCAGGCCAGGCCAGGCCAGGCCAGGCCAGGCCAGGCCAGGCCAGGCCAGGCCAGGCCAGGCCAGGCCAGGCCAGGCCAGGCCAGGCCAGGCCAGGCCAGGCCAGGCCAGGCCAGGCCAGGCCAGGCCAGGCCAGGCCAGGCCAGGCCAGGCCAGGCCAGGCCAGGCCAGGCCAGGCCAGGCCAGGCCAGGCCAGGCCAGGCCAGGCCAGGCCAGGCCAGGCCAGGCCAGGCCAGGCCAGGCCAGGCCAGGCCAGGCCAGGCCAGGCCAGGCCAGGCCAGGCCAGGCCAGGCCAGGCCAGGCCAGGCCAGGCCAGGCCAGGCCAGGCCAGGCCAGGCCAGGCCAGGCCAGGCCAGGCCAGGCCAGGCCAGGCCAGGCCAGGCCAGGCCAGGCCAGGCCAGGCCAGGCCAGGCCAGGCCAGGCCAGGCCAGGCCAGGCCAGGCCAGGCCAGGCCAGGCCAGGCCAGGCCAGGCCAGGCCAGGCCAGGCCAGGCCAGGCCAGGCCAGGCCAGGCCAGGCCAGGCCAGGCCAGGCCAGGCCAGGCCAGGCCAGGCCAGGCCAGGCCAGGCCAGGCCAGGCCAGGCCAGGCCAGGCCAGGCCAGGCCAGGCCAGGCCAGGCCAGGCCAGGCCAGGCCAGGCCAGGCCAGGCCAGGCCAGGCCAGGCCAGGCCAGGCCAGGCCAGGCCAGGCCAGGCCAGGCCAGGCCAGGCCAGGCCAGGCCAGGCCAGGCCAGGCCAGGCCAGGCCAGGCCAGGCCAGGCCAGGCCAGGCCAGGCCAGGCCAGGCCAGGCCAGGCCAGGCCAGGCCAGGCCAGGCCAGGCCAGGCCAGGCCAGGCCAGGCCAGGCCAGGCCAGGCCAGGCCAGGCCAGGCCAGGCCAGGCCAGGCCAGGCCAGGCCAGGCCAGGCCAGGCCAGGCCAGGCCAGGCCAGGCCAGGCCAGGCCAGGCCAGGCCAGGCCAGGCCAGGCCAGGCCAGGCCAGGCCAGGCCAGGCCAGGCCAGGCCAGGCCAGGCCAGGCCAGGCCAGGCCAGGCCAGGCCAGGCCAGGCCAGGCCAGGCCAGGCCAGGCCAGGCCAGGCCAGGCCAGGCCAGGCCAGGCCAGGCCAGGCCAGGCCAGGCCAGGCCAGGCCAGGCCAGGCCAGGCCAGGCCAGGCCAGGCCAGGCCAGGCCAGGCCAGGCCAGGCCAGGCCAGGCCAGGCCAGGCCAGGCCAGGCCAGGCCAGGCCAGGCCAGGCCAGGCCAGGCCAGGCCAGGCCAGGCCAGGCCAGGCCAGGCCAGGCCAGGCCAGGCCAGGCCAGGCCAGGCCAGGCCAGGCCAGGCCAGGCCAGGCCAGGCCAGGCCAGGCCAGGCCAGGCCAGGCCAGGCCAGGCCAGGCCAGGCCAGGCCAGGCCAGGCCAGGCCAGGCCAGGCCAGGCCAGGCCAGGCCAGGCCAGGCCAGGCCAGGCCAGGCCAGGCCAGGCCAGGCCAGGCCAGGCCAGGCCAGGCCAGGCCAGGCCAGGCCAGGCCAGGCCAGGCCAGGCCAGGCCAGGCCAGGCCAGGCCAGGCCAGGCCAGGCCAGGCCAGGCCAGGCCAGGCCAGGCCAGGCCAGGCCAGGCCAGGCCAGGCCAGGCCAGGCCAGGCCAGGCCAGGCCAGGCCAGGCCAGGCCAGGCCAGGCCAGGCCAGGCCAGGCCAGGCCAGGCCAGGCCAGGCCAGGCCAGGCCAGGCCAGGCCAGGCCAGGCCAGGCCAGGCCAGGCCAGGCCAGGCCAGGCCAGGCCAGGCCAGGCCAGGCCAGGCCAGGCCAGGCCAGGCCAGGCCAGGCCAGGCCAGGCCAGGCCAGGCCAGGCCAGGCCAGGCCAGGCCAGGCCAGGCCAGGCCAGGCCAGGCCAGGCCAGGCCAGGCCAGGCCAGGCCAGGCCAGGCCAGGCCAGGCCAGGCCAGGCCAGGCCAGGCCAGGCCAGGCCAGGCCAGGCCAGGCCAGGCCAGGCCAGGCCAGGCCAGGCCAGGCCAGGCCAGGCCAGGCCAGGCCAGGCCAGGCCAGGCCAGGCCAGGCCAGGCCAGGCCAGGCCAGGCCAGGCCAGGCCAGGCCAGGCCAGGCCAGGCCAGGCCAGGCCAGGCCAGGCCAGGCCAGGCCAGGCCAGGCCAGGCCAGGCCAGGCCAGGCCAGGCCAGGCCAGGCCAGGCCAGGCCAGGCCAGGCCAGGCCAGGCCAGGCCAGGCCAGGCCAGGCCAGGCCAGGCCAGGCCAGGCCAGGCCAGGCCAGGCCAGGCCAGGCCAGGCCAGGCCAGGCCAGGCCAGGCCAGGCCAGGCCAGGCCAGGCCAGGCCAGGCCAGGCCAGGCCAGGCCAGGCCAGGCCAGGCCAGGCCAGGCCAGGCCAGGCCAGGCCAGGCCAGGCCAGGCCAGGCCAGGCCAGGCCAGGCCAGGCCAGGCCAGGCCAGGCCAGGCCAGGCCAGGCCAGGCCAGGCCAGGCCAGGCCAGGCCAGGCCAGGCCAGGCCAGGCCAGGCCAGGCCAGGCCAGGCCAGGCCAGGCCAGGCCAGGCCAGGCCAGGCCAGGCCAGGCCAGGCCAGGCCAGGCCAGGCCAGGCCAGGCCAGGCCAGGCCAGGCCAGGCCAGGCCAGGCCAGGCCAGGCCAGGCCAGGCCAGGCCAGGCCAGGCCAGGCCAGGCCAGGCCAGGCCAGGCCAGGCCAGGCCAGGCCAGGCCAGGCCAGGCCAGGCCAGGCCAGGCCAGGCCAGGCCAGGCCAGGCCAGGCCAGGCCAGGCCAGGCCAGGCCAGGCCAGGCCAGGCCAGGCCAGGCCAGGCCAGGCCAGGCCAGGCCAGGCCAGGCCAGGCCAGGCCAGGCCAGGCCAGGCCAGGCCAGGCCAGGCCAGGCCAGGCCAGGCCAGGCCAGGCCAGGCCAGGCCAGGCCAGGCCAGGCCAGGCCAGGCCAGGCCAGGCCAGGCCAGGCCAGGCCAGGCCAGGCCAGGCCAGGCCAGGCCAGGCCAGGCCAGGCCAGGCCAGGCCAGGCCAGGCCAGGCCAGGCCAGGCCAGGCCAGGCCAGGCCAGGCCAGGCCAGGCCAGGCCAGGCCAGGCCAGGCCAGGCCAGGCCAGGCCAGGCCAGGCCAGGCCAGGCCAGGCCAGGCCAGGCCAGGCCAGGCCAGGCCAGGCCAGGCCAGGCCAGGCCAGGCCAGGCCAGGCCAGGCCAGGCCAGGCCAGGCCAGGCCAGGCCAGGCCAGGCCAGGCCAGGCCAGGCCAGGCCAGGCCAGGCCAGGCCAGGCCAGGCCAGGCCAGGCCAGGCCAGGCCAGGCCAGGCCAGGCCAGGCCAGGCCAGGCCAGGCCAGGCCAGGCCAGGCCAGGCCAGGCCAGGCCAGGCCAGGCCAGGCCAGGCCAGGCCAGGCCAGGCCAGGCCAGGCCAGGCCAGGCCAGGCCAGGCCAGGCCAGGCCAGGCCAGGCCAGGCCAGGCCAGGCCAGGCCAGGCCAGGCCAGGCCAGGCCAGGCCAGGCCAGGCCAGGCCAGGCCAGGCCAGGCCAGGCCAGGCCAGGCCAGGCCAGGCCAGGCCAGGCCAGGCCAGGCCAGGCCAGGCCAGGCCAGGCCAGGCCAGGCCAGGCCAGGCCAGGCCAGGCCAGGCCAGGCCAGGCCAGGCCAGGCCAGGCCAGGCCAGGCCAGGCCAGGCCAGGCCAGGCCAGGCCAGGCCAGGCCAGGCCAGGCCAGGCCAGGCCAGGCCAGGCCAGGCCAGGCCAGGCCAGGCCAGGCCAGGCCAGGCCAGGCCAGGCCAGGCCAGGCCAGGCCAGGCCAGGCCAGGCCAGGCCAGGCCAGGCCAGGCCAGGCCAGGCCAGGCCAGGCCAGGCCAGGCCAGGCCAGGCCAGGCCAGGCCAGGCCAGGCCAGGCCAGGCCAGGCCAGGCCAGGCCAGGCCAGGCCAGGCCAGGCCAGGCCAGGCCAGGCCAGGCCAGGCCAGGCCAGGCCAGGCCAGGCCAGGCCAGGCCAGGCCAGGCCAGGCCAGGCCAGGCCAGGCCAGGCCAGGCCAGGCCAGGCCAGGCCAGGCCAGGCCAGGCCAGGCCAGGCCAGGCCAGGCCAGGCCAGGCCAGGCCAGGCCAGGCCAGGCCAGGCCAGGCCAGGCCAGGCCAGGCCAGGCCAGGCCAGGCCAGGCCAGGCCAGGCCAGGCCAGGCCAGGCCAGGCCAGGCCAGGCCAGGCCAGGCCAGGCCAGGCCAGGCCAGGCCAGGCCAGGCCAGGCCAGGCCAGGCCAGGCCAGGCCAGGCCAGGCCAGGCCAGGCCAGGCCAGGCCAGGCCAGGCCAGGCCAGGCCAGGCCAGGCCAGGCCAGGCCAGGCCAGGCCAGGCCAGGCCAGGCCAGGCCAGGCCAGGCCAGGCCAGGCCAGGCCAGGCCAGGCCAGGCCAGGCCAGGCCAGGCCAGGCCAGGCCAGGCCAGGCCAGGCCAGGCCAGGCCAGGCCAGGCCAGGCCAGGCCAGGCCAGGCCAGGCCAGGCCAGGCCAGGCCAGGCCAGGCCAGGCCAGGCCAGGCCAGGCCAGGCCAGGCCAGGCCAGGCCAGGCCAGGCCAGGCCAGGCCAGGCCAGGCCAGGCCAGGCCAGGCCAGGCCAGGCCAGGCCAGGCCAGGCCAGGCCAGGCCAGGCCAGGCCAGGCCAGGCCAGGCCAGGCCAGGCCAGGCCAGGCCAGGCCAGGCCAGGCCAGGCCAGGCCAGGCCAGGCCAGGCCAGGCCAGGCCAGGCCAGGCCAGGCCAGGCCAGGCCAGGCCAGGCCAGGCCAGGCCAGGCCAGGCCAGGCCAGGCCAGGCCAGGCCAGGCCAGGCCAGGCCAGGCCAGGCCAGGCCAGGCCAGGCCAGGCCAGGCCAGGCCAGGCCAGGCCAGGCCAGGCCAGGCCAGGCCAGGCCAGGCCAGGCCAGGCCAGGCCAGGCCAGGCCAGGCCAGGCCAGGCCAGGCCAGGCCAGGCCAGGCCAGGCCAGGCCAGGCCAGGCCAGGCCAGGCCAGGCCAGGCCAGGCCAGGCCAGGCCAGGCCAGGCCAGGCCAGGCCAGGCCAGGCCAGGCCAGGCCAGGCCAGGCCAGGCCAGGCCAGGCCAGGCCAGGCCAGGCCAGGCCAGGCCAGGCCAGGCCAGGCCAGGCCAGGCCAGGCCAGGCCAGGCCAGGCCAGGCCAGGCCAGGCCAGGCCAGGCCAGGCCAGGCCAGGCCAGGCCAGGCCAGGCCAGGCCAGGCCAGGCCAGGCCAGGCCAGGCCAGGCCAGGCCAGGCCAGGCCAGGCCAGGCCAGGCCAGGCCAGGCCAGGCCAGGCCAGGCCAGGCCAGGCCAGGCCAGGCCAGGCCAGGCCAGGCCAGGCCAGGCCAGGCCAGGCCAGGCCAGGCCAGGCCAGGCCAGGCCAGGCCAGGCCAGGCCAGGCCAGGCCAGGCCAGGCCAGGCCAGGCCAGGCCAGGCCAGGCCAGGCCAGGCCAGGCCAGGCCAGGCCAGGCCAGGCCAGGCCAGGCCAGGCCAGGCCAGGCCAGGCCAGGCCAGGCCAGGCCAGGCCAGGCCAGGCCAGGCCAGGCCAGGCCAGGCCAGGCCAGGCCAGGCCAGGCCAGGCCAGGCCAGGCCAGGCCAGGCCAGGCCAGGCCAGGCCAGGCCAGGCCAGGCCAGGCCAGGCCAGGCCAGGCCAGGCCAGGCCAGGCCAGGCCAGGCCAGGCCAGGCCAGGCCAGGCCAGGCCAGGCCAGGCCAGGCCAGGCCAGGCCAGGCCAGGCCAGGCCAGGCCAGGCCAGGCCAGGCCAGGCCAGGCCAGGCCAGGCCAGGCCAGGCCAGGCCAGGCCAGGCCAGGCCAGGCCAGGCCAGGCCAGGCCAGGCCAGGCCAGGCCAGGCCAGGCCAGGCCAGGCCAGGCCAGGCCAGGCCAGGCCAGGCCAGGCCAGGCCAGGCCAGGCCAGGCCAGGCCAGGCCAGGCCAGGCCAGGCCAGGCCAGGCCAGGCCAGGCCAGGCCAGGCCAGGCCAGGCCAGGCCAGGCCAGGCCAGGCCAGGCCAGGCCAGGCCAGGCCAGGCCAGGCCAGGCCAGGCCAGGCCAGGCCAGGCCAGGCCAGGCCAGGCCAGGCCAGGCCAGGCCAGGCCAGGCCAGGCCAGGCCAGGCCAGGCCAGGCCAGGCCAGGCCAGGCCAGGCCAGGCCAGGCCAGGCCAGGCCAGGCCAGGCCAGGCCAGGCCAGGCCAGGCCAGGCCAGGCCAGGCCAGGCCAGGCCAGGCCAGGCCAGGCCAGGCCAGGCCAGGCCAGGCCAGGCCAGGCCAGGCCAGGCCAGGCCAGGCCAGGCCAGGCCAGGCCAGGCCAGGCCAGGCCAGGCCAGGCCAGGCCAGGCCAGGCCAGGCCAGGCCAGGCCAGGCCAGGCCAGGCCAGGCCAGGCCAGGCCAGGCCAGGCCAGGCCAGGCCAGGCCAGGCCAGGCCAGGCCAGGCCAGGCCAGGCCAGGCCAGGCCAGGCCAGGCCAGGCCAGGCCAGGCCAGGCCAGGCCAGGCCAGGCCAGGCCAGGCCAGGCCAGGCCAGGCCAGGCCAGGCCAGGCCAGGCCAGGCCAGGCCAGGCCAGGCCAGGCCAGGCCAGGCCAGGCCAGGCCAGGCCAGGCCAGGCCAGGCCAGGCCAGGCCAGGCCAGGCCAGGCCAGGCCAGGCCAGGCCAGGCCAGGCCAGGCCAGGCCAGGCCAGGCCAGGCCAGGCCAGGCCAGGCCAGGCCAGGCCAGGCCAGGCCAGGCCAGGCCAGGCCAGGCCAGGCCAGGCCAGGCCAGGCCAGGCCAGGCCAGGCCAGGCCAGGCCAGGCCAGGCCAGGCCAGGCCAGGCCAGGCCAGGCCAGGCCAGGCCAGGCCAGGCCAGGCCAGGCCAGGCCAGGCCAGGCCAGGCCAGGCCAGGCCAGGCCAGGCCAGGCCAGGCCAGGCCAGGCCAGGCCAGGCCAGGCCAGGCCAGGCCAGGCCAGGCCAGGCCAGGCCAGGCCAGGCCAGGCCAGGCCAGGCCAGGCCAGGCCAGGCCAGGCCAGGCCAGGCCAGGCCAGGCCAGGCCAGGCCAGGCCAGGCCAGGCCAGGCAGGCCAGGCCAGGCCAGGCCAGGCCAGGCCAGGCCAGGCCAGGCCAGGCCAGGCCAGGCCAGGCCAGGCCAGGCCAGGCCAGGCCAGGCCAGGCCAGGCCAGGCCAGGCCAGGCCAGGCCAGGCCAGGCCAGGCCAGGCCAGGCCAGGCCAGGCCAGGCCAGGCCAGGCCAGGCCAGGCCAGGCCAGGCCAGGCCAGGCCAGGCCAGGCCAGGCCAGGCCAGGCCAGGCCAGGCCAGGCCAGGCCAGGCCAGGCCAGGCCAGGCCAGGCCAGGCCAGGCCAGGCCAGGCCAGGCCAGGCCAGGCCAGGCCAGGCCAGGCCAGGCCAGGCCAGGCCAGGCCAGGCCAGGCCAGGCCAGGCCAGGCCAGGCCAGGCCAGGCCAGGCCAGGCCAGGCCAGGCCAGGCCAGGCCAGGCCAGGCCAGGCCAGGCCAGGCCAGGCCAGGCCAGGCCAGGCCAGGCCAGGCCAGGCCAGGCCAGGCCAGGCCAGGCCAGGCCAGGCCAGGCCAGGCCAGGCCAGGCCAGGCCAGGCCAGGCCAGGCCAGGCCAGGCCAGGCCAGGCCAGGCCAGGCCAGGCCAGGCCAGGCCAGGCCAGGCCAGGCCAGGCCAGGCCAGGCCAGGCCAGGCCAGGCCAGGCCAGGCCAGGCCAGGCCAGGCCAGGCCAGGCCAGGCCAGGCCAGGCCAGGCCAGGCCAGGCCAGGCCAGGCCAGGCCAGGCCAGGCCAGGCCAGGCCAGGCCAGGCCAGGCCAGGCCAGGCCAGGCCAGGCCAGGCCAGGCCAGGCCAGGCCAGGCCAGGCCAGGCCAGGCCAGGCCAGGCCAGGCCAGGCCAGGCCAGGCCAGGCCAGGCCAGGCCAGGCCAGGCCAGGCCAGGCCAGGCCAGGCCAGGCCAGGCCAGG
>BGZK01002250.1:0-10000 GCA_005406025.1 Eumeta japonica | reverse complement strand
TATGTTTTTTTAGGTTTCTTACATCCACTTCATTCAGCCTTTTAAGGGTTGGCTGAATGTGCAAGGCATTTAATAAAGGTGCTAAATAACTTATCTTAATATTTTATTTATTTATTTATTTATTTTATTTATTTTTAATACTACACATATTTATCTCTATACATTTTATTTTATATTTACATTACATTTAGCACTATTTGTCTTTGTCTTCCGCCAACCACTGGTTGTTTATTTATGTCACGATTTATCGTGTTTAAGTCACCATTTGTGTTTATTTTATTCATTGTATGCCATATTAGAGCTGTTCATTTTATTGCACCTTCGCGTGACCCGCTCGCAAAATTCCAAAATGTTTTTATTTGTTTCGTCGTCAAGGAGAGCCGGAAAACCATGCCTCGCGACTACGACGCCGGTGCCTGCCTGGTCTCTGCACGCTCTCCCGAAGATTGGGCATTCTTCGAGAACGTGCAGTACATCTTGACCTTATCAGGGGCGCACGCGCAGTACGGCGAATCCTTCAGCTTAAACCTGTTCAGGTACTGAGCGAATCCGCCGTGTCCCGTTAGGGTTTGCGCTATCGGGGGCGTGATCGTGAATCGCGAGAGGACCCTATACGCCCCTTCCACTCGGGGAAAGAAGCACTTGGTTATTTCACCAGTGCCTCCCTCGGTGTAACGCTGTTGCCACTCGTCCAGGCTCGCCGCCCTGATCACCTTTTTGGCGTACGACAGCGGATAGCGATCGTAATCCGCTGCCGTTTTCTTTTTCAGGGCGGCGTTCCTGGCGAGCTCATCAGCACGCTCGTTGCCCGTGGTTCCTGCGCACCCAGAATAGGCGCACTTCCTGCCTTCCGCAACGATATCCCTGATGTCTGGCGCGCTGCATGGGCCAGAGGGTTGTAGGGGCGGTCAACATCTGCAGCGACGACTTTGAGTCGCTGAAGATGTTGACCAGCCGATCCTTGCCTTCCTTGACCCTCTTTATCGCCCTGTGCAGCGCGAACATCTCTGCCTGGAATACCGTGCAGAAGGATTCGAGCCGGAACGTGGAGTTCCCGGATTCCATTTCGTCCCGCCACTCTGTCAGGGCCGCACCTACTTTACCTTCGGTCTTACTGCCGTCGGTATATATGTGCGGCCCGACAATGGCGAGACGGTCGACTGTTGATGGATCCAGGTCTTCAACGCTCTCGAACCCGAGTTCGGGAGTGTGCGCGGGATGCGGCATTTCGCGGAAGTCCACGGGCTTCTCGAGCTCCCGGTCAGCACAGACGTCCCCCGATTCACTTCCGCGCTTCACCTCATAGAGTCTGGCTGCTTCCCTCACCCGTATGTCTAGGGGGAGCAACCTCGCGAGGATCAGCGCGGAATGGAGGGAGACCGTTCTGTAAGCTCGGCATGCTTTCAATGCTACACTGCGCTGTAGCGCGTCCAGCATTTTCCGCACGCCGAGCTTTTTAGTTGCCGGGGCCCAAGCGCACGAAGCGTACGTGACTATCGGCTCTATCGCGGCGACGTATATCGTCCTGACTATCTCCGGACTCAACCCCCAGGTAGCCTTGGCCGCCCTGGCTATGCCTTTATAAATGCTGGCAGCCCTTTGCACGCCTTGGCTACGTGGGTATGAAAGTCAACCCCTTGTCTATTGTAAGACCTAGGAGGCGGATCTCGTCAACAAGGGCATTTTGTGTTGCCCATGCGAATGACCGGGACATCGAACTTCAGTTTTCTGGTGAGCACCATCGCGTTGGTTTTCGATGGTGCAAACCTCAACTTGTTTCGATCGCCCCAGTCCCTCACATGGGCTAGTGCCCTGTTGGTCTCCGCCTCCAGTGCTGAGGCTGACTGTCCGGAAAACATCAGGACCACGTCGTCCGCGAACGCCTGAACGTATACACCGAGGTCCCCGAGTTCGCGGAGTAGGGAGTCAAGGACGAGATTCCAAAGGTTGGACCGGCTATCGAGCCCTGTATACAACCCTTCGAAGTCATCCTCCTGGACTCCTCCGGCGTATCGGACCACCACCTCCCGGTCTCTCAGGTAACCCATTACCATGCCGTAGAGGTTTACTGGCATTTGTGGACGAGCAGTTGGTTTCAAAGCCGGCCACCACGCGTTGTCGAAGGCCCCTCGATGTCCAATGACACCATCACAATAATATGTTTGAGATTTAACTCATTATGGATGTGTGTCATCAGATCGTACAGGGAGTCCTCCGTCCCGCGCTGTGGCATGAAACCATACTGCCGCGTCTGCAGCTTCGGCATTATATGCCATTGGATGCGCCAGACGAGCATCCTTTCCACGGTTTTTCCCATTACGGGGAGAAGGCCTATGGGACGGTAAGACTTTGGACGGGAGTAGTCGTCCTTACCTGGCTTCGGTATCACCTTTATGGTCGCTACCTTCCAGGCCCGGGGAAAGTATCCCAGCTGCAAACATTTGTTCGCCATGGCTAGGAACAATCCCAGGTCCCGCAAGATGGCAGCCTGGCATATATCCGAAGTGAACCCGTCAATCCCAGGGGCTTTTTTGGGATTGAATGCCTTAAGGGCCATTTTCACTTCAGCCCCAGTGAAAGGCGGGTCCATCTCGGACAAGATATCCGAAGCCTCCGGCGGGCGGATACTTCCGTCGGTTCGTCTTCTTAGTTCCGTGTGGTACGGACCATCCGTGTCGACACGGTCATCAGGAAAAAAGGTATTCGCCAGGAGGACGGCAGACTCGTTCGGGCTGCACGTCTGCCCCGAGTCGTTGATAAGTAAAACATCCTCCCGGTTTCTCCCAGTGTTCCTGATGACCCTGTAGATACCATCCCATACGCTCTCCTGTCCTGGGCGGTGCAAAACCGTTTCCAGCTCGTCGTCTGGGCATCCGCTGCTGCCCGTTCATAAACCTCCTTGGCTCTCACATATTCCTCGACCACATACCGGCGTCTGCTAGGCTGCGTTTCGATGCGACGCTTTTGGTGTTCGCATCCCTTTCAGCCCCTCTAGTTCGGGACCAAGGGAGCTTCGGTCTCGCATCGAGCGCTTTCGCGGTATGGCAGTGTCGCACGCGTGCTTGACGCATTCGGTGTACAGATCCACGACTCGTCGAGTCGGTCACACGAGTCTACAACCTCCACCGTCCCGGCAGTCAGAGCCCTTTCTTCCTTCGCGTTATCAAACGCTGTTAGAACTCCGACCACCGAGCCTTCGCTGTGTTGTAGATTCGTGTGCCCCGGAAGGGTTCAGGTCCGGACCGCCCCCGGTGCGTACGTTGAACGTGACTGCGTTATGGTCCGAGGATGTTCCTCGGACCACTTGCCATTCCTCCGCTCTATCCAGTAGAGCGGAGCTGCACGCCGTCACGTCCACCGTACTTCGCAAGAGACGGTCCCCTGTATACTTCGAACGGGGATATTCCCTTCGTTGAGTACATGTAACCCTCCACGTCGAGGAAGTCGCAGAGTTCTGTTCCCCTGCGTCGTCGCGCTCACTGCCCCACCACACGCTCCATGCGTTGACGTCGCCCCCCAGGATGATTTTGTTCGTCCCGAGCTTCGAGCAGACCCACTTCACGCGGTCGAGGTATGGGCCGATCGGCTTGTCGCACTCGAAGTAGACCGACACGACGCCAATTCTGCAGTTCCCGGCCGTGACTACAGCAGCAGTGACGTTTTCGTCGATGAGTGTTTGATCTTCCTCGACGTCCACGTCACTGTCCAGGATTAGGATGGCGGCTTTTACGGGTCCGGCACGCGGGGCCACCCGTTGGATGACCCTACAGCCGGAGTACCGCTTGAGCTCGCCAGTATTGCCCACGTAGGGCTCCTGGACTAGTGCCACTGCAATCTTGCGCCTGCTCGCTCCAACCAGCAGCTCCGCCGTAGCGAGCTTGCTCCGCTGCAGGTTGGATTGAATGAACCGCAGAGATGCGTGGTCAGCCTCACTTCCCACCGACAAGCCGTCAGCCATGTGAGTACGGTTTTGGGCAGCCGAGGCGCCCGCCGCTAACAGTACGCGACCTTTGTCCGCGCTATAGCGTCCCATTTGGCGCGGACGCCGCATTCTTGGCTAAGTGCCGAATGGGCGACGTCCTCGCAGCCGGCTCTCGTGCAGTTTATGCACTTTGGGGGTTGAGCAGCTTTGCGGTCTGGACACGTGGGACCTGTATGATCGCCTCCACAGTGCGCGCACTTGTCATTTTGTTCTCGGCACCATTTCTTACTATGGCCGAAACCAAGACAGCGCGAGCACTGCACTAGAGGCGACTGGTCCCAAACCGGTCGCCGCTGCAACCCCACATACACGTAGCCGGTTTTATGAGACGCGTATATAGCGCGGGCGACACCTCGAGGACCGGATGGCACTCGAGGGGGTTTCGCGCACGTCTGCGGTAGCGGACTCGCGCCTCGACCTTTCCCCAATCGAGACCTTCGGTGGTGTGCCCATTTTGCCTCTTCAGCGATTCAACGATCTGTGCGTCGGAATTGACCTTCAGGACATCCCGTATAATGATAAGTGGTAGCGATGGCTCCGGTTTGGACACTTGGAGATCTTTAGATTTAGTTTTAATGCGCGTCTCGATGCGCTTGATAGCGTCATCGGACACGCATGTGAGGACGACCTTCTGGTTCCTGGCTTTCCTCACTCTATCCACCCCCACCCCCATTTCCCTTGCATCAACCACCTCCCTGATGGCTTTGACCACCTGGTCACTGGTGTGGTTGGCGCATCGGGACGAGACGATAAGGGTGTGGGCAGCGGCGATCTTTGGGCCAGGAACTTGCGGCTTCGCGGCCGCTTGCAGTTTCGGCTTTGCCGCAGCCGCCGCATAGGTCGTCGGCTTGATCTCCAGTGTCTTGCGGAGCCCCTCCAACTTGTTGGGGATGTCCATCCTGTCTATGGCGTCCTGCGTCCTCTTGATCTCGGCCGCCATGTTGGCGACGGCGGTTTCCACCCTCAGACATCTGTCGAGGTGGTGCTCCGTCGTCTTTTGCAGTCGTTTCTCAGCCGCCTCAAGGTCGCGAGCCCTCTTGGTCTTCTCCCGTTCCACCTCCAGAATGTGGTGGGAGCGAGACTCTTCGAGGCTAAGGGCGAGCGCAGCGATGCGCTGCAATTTTTCGCAGACGGAGGTTTTCACCTCCCTGCTTATATTGCGCAACGCTTCTAGCTCGTCCCTCGCCTCCCTAGTGAGGGCTGTTATTTTTACCGCCGCCCGGTTGGCGGCGGTGGGCTCCCCGGTTTTCGCGGAGCCCTCTTGCGACCTTGAGGCCGGCGACTGTATTGGCGGCCGAGTGCTGGTGAAGGCGGAGGGGGATGGTTGGCAGGGACTGACCCGCTTCGCAAAACCCCCTACAGGCGCGACGGAGGCACCTTCCGGTGTCTCTGTCTGCCTCGGCATCTCGATGCTGCCCTCTCCAGCTTCCAAGGGAAAGGTCAGGGTTGCTGGTTTGGCGAGCTTTTCGCCGCTGCCTGCCTTGCCAGGACGCCAGTTTCCGACCTGCCACCCGCCTCTGCGCCCTTTTGAAGGGGCACCTCGTCCCGGCGCGGCATGGTCTCCGTAACTCTCCTGCTCATTTTGCTATTTTGTTGTTTTACTATTTTATTATGATCTATGTATGTGCGAACGAGTCACACGTACAAGGGATTAGCAGTCTAAGATCTGAGATGAAATGTAATTGGATGTAATTAAGTGTCGGTATTAACAGGCAGTACAATATAATGTAACAGCTGGAATATTAGTTAATTGGTTAATCAGTCAGTGGTTATGAGGTAAGACAAAGCAGTTTGATAATTTAGATTATTATCTATTGTGCTATTTACAGGATAATTTAATTAAGACAATACAATAATAAGATCCTAATTAATTATAATTATTAATAATTAGTTAGCAAGTTAAAATAAATTACAATTTACAGTTTAATTAGATATTGATAATTATATACATTAACTTAATTTAGTTTAGTCGATTTGAGGTCAGTAATAATTATAATTATTAATAATTAGTAAATTTAAAATAAATTTTCAATTTAATTAAATATTGATAGTTATATACATTAAATTAATTTAGTTGGTCGATTTGAGGTATCAGAAATAATTTAATTAGTCAGTAATAATTATAATTATTAATAATTAGTGACAATTTAATAACAATTTTAATAACAATTTATGTTTTGCAGATTAATGATTCGGTGAAATTCAATCAAATTAAATAATTGCAAGGATCAAATTAAAATAATTGCAAGGTATAATATGTAGTTGGGTTGATAAACAGTTCAATTGTTGAATATTTAAATTGATTTGGTTATTAATTTGGTTGAATTAAATTGAATCGGTAGCAATTAGTAAGTAAATAGAATAAATTAAATAAAATAAATCAATAGTGATGATATCAGTAATAAATAAGGGTAGACAATTGGGACTAAGATTAAGATTATTGGCCCAAATTCAGTTTAATCCAGTTAAATTTAATTAGTTTATAATAATAATCCAGTTAAATTTAATTAAATAATTAATTTACAATTTATATATGGTCTCCAATCCGGATTAATATTAATTCTATAAGATTTTATAAATAAATTTAATATTTAAATTTATATTAAATTTAACAATTTTATAATTTGAATGAATTAAATAAATAAATTTATATTAGTAAATTTAGAGAAGATTTTAATTTGACAGGTTAAAGTCGGATTTTCAGCAATCCAGCCATTATCCCTATTAATTTAGTTTTTACAATTATTAAATTCAGTTTAATCCAGTTAAATTTAATTAGTTTATAATAATAATCCAGTTAAATTTAATTAATTTATAATAATTAATTTACAATTTATATATGGTCTCCAATGATTAATATTAGGCCAATTCTATAAGATTTTTATAAATAAATTTAATATTTAAATTTATATTAAATTTAACAATTTTATAATTTGAATGAATTAAATAAATAAATTTATATTAGTAAATTTAGAGAAGATTTTAATTTGACAGGTTAAAGTCGGATTTTCAGCAATCCAGCCATTATCCGGTGTGCAGTTATTAATTTAGTTGTGTTAAATTAAATCAGTAGCAATTAATAAGTAAATAAAATAAATAAATCAATAACAATGATATCAGTAATAAACAAGAAATAGAAAATTGGGACTAAGATTAGGACTAAGATTATTGGCCCAATTCAGTTTAATCCAGTTAAAAAAAAATTGGGACTAAGATTAGGACTAAGATTATTGGCCCAATTCAGTTTAATCCAGTTAAATTTAATTAGTTTATAATAATAATCCAGTTAAATTTAATTAATTTATAATAATTAATTTACAATTTATATATGGTCTCCAATCCGGATTAATATTAGGCCAATTCTATAAGATTTTTATAAATAAATTTAATATTTAAATTTATATTAAATTTAACAATTTTATAATTTGAATGAATTAAATAAATAAATTTATATTAGTAAATTTAGAGAAGATTATAATTTGACAGGTTAAAGTCGGATTTTCAGCAATCCAGCCATTATCCGGTGTGCAGTTATTAATTTAGTTGTGTTAAATTAAATCAGTAGCAATTAATAAGTAAATAAAATAAATAAATCAATAACGATGATATCAGTAATAAACAAGAAATAGAAAATTGGGACTAAGATTAGGACTAAGATTATTGGCCCAATTCAGTTTAATCCAGTTAAATTTAATTAATTTACAATAATTAATTTACAATTTATATAAGGTCTCCAACCCGGATTAATATTAGGCCAATTTTATAGGATCTTTATAAATAAAATTAATATTAAAATTTTATTAAATTTAAATTTAACAATTTTATAGTTTGAATGAATTAAATAAATAAAATTATATTGGTAAATTTAGAGAGATTTTAATTTAACAGGTTAAACAGCAATCCAGCCACTATCCGGTGTGCATTAGGCCTAAATTGAATGTTGTTTTCTTCGGTTTGTGTCGGGATCAGAGGTCGCAGGATCAAAATCGGGATATGGGGTTGTAGCTCTCGAGAGCCCACACCGAATGATACCTCGCACGCCCCCGCCCAATGGTGGGTTTCGACACAAATTTGGCAAATTTCGGCTCGGCCTTGGCACTCTGTTAGTTTTCTTAATTTTCTCGTGATTGGACAGCGGGAAAATTCTGAAAATCTGCACGGACGTTGTAGTTGCGTGTGCCGACAAACTTATCTATTTGCACATTTGACGCACTGTCCCGTTCCCGTGCTATAGCCGGGAGTAAGTCCTAGCAAGTCCCGGCAAATGGTTTTTTCCAAGTTTTTCGGGAACCAGAGGTCGCAAGATCACGATTGAGGTGTCGATTTATAATCCTTGGGAATGCAAGGCGAATAGTATGTCAAGCTCTCTATTTCGATCTTGGGATCCAGGACCTCGTGGTTACGCGGTTTCGGTTTTAAGGAGTTTTCTCGGGAACGGGAATTCCAGGAGATCGCGGATTAAATGCAGTAGGTGCCGGGTATTGGGCCTAACAAACTTATCTATATTATGGTCATTTATCCAATCCCGTTTCCGGAATATCTCCTCGGGATTGGTCAGGACTCACCTTAATTGTGCGTCTTCCAGATTTTCCGCGGAATGGGCCACGAGAAAAATCTAGATTTATGCACGTCGACGCAGCATGGAAGGATGAATCAGATGACCACAAAAAACAAAGGGATCATCGACTGCTTTTGAGTATGACGTCACCAGATGTCAATTGTCACTTTTTGCATGGATGTTTTCGGCTCTGGAAGATTTGTTTCCAGGCCGATTTTGTTAGGGTTTTCACTGTTGTGTAGGGAAAAAAAAGGCGAATCCAACGATGTATTGTTCACTATTGTTCACAATGTTTTACTGTTCCAAAATGTCAACTGTCACTTATTGCAGAAATGTTTTCGGCTCTGGAAGATTTGTTTCCAGGCCGATTTTGTTAGGGTTTTCACTGTTGTGTAGGGTAAAAAGGCGAATCCAACGATATATTGTTCACTATTGTTCACAATGTTTTACTGTTCCAAAATGTCAACTGTCACTTATTGCAGAAATGTTTTCGGCTCTGGAAGATTTGTTTCCAGGCCGATTTTGTTAGGGTTTTCACTGTTGTGTAGGGAAAAAAGGCGAATCAACGATATATTGTTCACTATTGTTCACAATGTTTTACTGTTCCAAAATGTCAACTGTCACTTATTGCAGAAATGTTTTCGGCTCTGGAAGATTTGTTTCCAGGCCGATTTTGTTAGGGTTTTCACTGTTGTGTAGGGAAAAAAAAGGCGAATCCAACGATATATTGTTCACTATTGTTCACAATGTTTCACTATTCCAAAATGTCAACTGTCACTTATTGCAGAATGTTTTCGGCTCTGGAAGATTTGTTTCCAGGCCGATTTTGTTAGGGTTTTCACTGTTGTGTAGGGAAAAAAGGCGCATCAACGATATATTGTTCACTATTGTTCACAATGTTTCACTGTTCCAAAATGTCAACTGTCACTTATTGCAAATGTTTTTCTGGAAGATTTGTTTCCAGGCCGATTTTGTTAGGGTTTTCACTGTTATGTAATGAAAAAAGGCGCATCCGATGATATATCACTTACTATTGTTCACTGCATTTTGATTTCGAAATGTCAGCTGTCAATTACGAGAATATTTTAGCTCTGAAATTTTTGTTTCCAGCCGATTTCTATGAAATTACACAGTTACGTAGTTACGAAAAACGCGCATCTAACGGTATATCGTTTACTATGTTTCGATATGTTTTACCACTTACACGATTTTTGACATACAGAGCTCGCGTTTTCGTTAGGTTGTTGTCGGCGCTGACGGTCGGCAAGTGACTAGGTTAGGTTCAGGTTAGGTTAGGTTAGGTTAGGTTAGGTTAGGTTAGGTTGGGTTAGGTTAGGTTAGGTTAGGTTAGGTTAGGTTAGGTTAGGTTAGGTTAGGTTAGGTTAGGTTGGGTTAGGTTAGGTTAGGATTAGGTTAGGTTAGGTTGGGTTAGGTTAGGTTAGGTTAAGGTTAGGTTGGCC
>BGZK01002249.1:0-69408 GCA_005406025.1 Eumeta japonica | reverse complement strand
AAAATCGCTCGCCCAAATAAAAATTTATGCAATTATAATTTACTAATATCAAATAAATAGGTGGTATCCAACTACAACAATAGATATCATTATAGGATATAATAAATCCTATTTTTGGTTATAATAGTATTATAGTTTATTGAAAAAACTTTAATAAAATTGAATGAAAAAAAATCTGGCAACGGTGGGCTTCGAACCCGCGCCTCCGAAGAGACTAGTGCCTTAAACCAGCTCCTCAGTCTGCTCGACCACGCTACCATTGAAGGCAGTATTAAAAATAGTAGTAGAGATCAAACATGTATAAAAAACATAACGCTTTTGAATTAACGCTTGTTAATTTTACTCCTCATAAATTTTCACAACAGGCACCTTCAACAAAAACTGATTCTCAAGAAGTAAATTCCAATAAGGTTGTAGTAAAATGTGCCTCTGAAATGATTTGACAATAATCCAAAGCTGATGTCATGGTTATGCATAGAAGATAATTAGTTCAAAGTACAAAACTCTAGACACTTGTTATACAAGGTTTTCGTAACTTTTGTATAGTACCTACTCTTATGGATATGCCTTTGTTTGTATGAAATTGCGCAGATCGATTGGTAATTTCCTATATCGGAAACATTTAGAAACATCAAGGTTGCGATTGACTGTTCATGCTCGTCTCCCAAGCCCGTGAGTGTCGGCGTCCCTCAAGGCTATGTAATGTTTCCTACTCTGTTCATTTTGCATACCAATGAATAACTGAATTCGGCAATATTTATTGCTTTGCAAATAAACAGTACTTCGATTGAATGAAATACGATTTGTATTTCAGCCGCTATAATATCGCTCTGAACCTTGTAAGTATGTGTTAGCTTTTGCACTAAAATCAATACAATATTGAAATCAACTCGTATCTGAAATCGAATCATCCTTAGAGTAAGTTTCTTCCTTGGCTTAGTGTGTCCATTTCAACCAAAGGAAAACACAAATTTATACATTTATCGTTAAAAAAAACCCTTGTTTTTGCTCCTTTTTTCAAAAGCACTTACCTTAGAGCCACATCGAGTATCAGGACTCTTGGTGTCGACATATAGAAAAGCATTCTGTTTCACGATCATCTGGATAACAAAATAGAACTAGCTTCTAAAAGCTTGGGGTACTCAATACAGTGTGACTGTACTTCAAATCATCGTCTCATAATTATGAGACGATAAATTTATAAGGCACACTTCCGACCACATCAGAGGTTGGCATTCCTTTTTTCTCTTCTGACACCTACAACCACATCTGATGGCTGATATTCTACTATAATGCACGTGCACAATTTTCTGCGGCGTATGGCTAAAGTATGGCATGATCTACCATTAAAAGGGTAACTATATTCATTATTATTATATTTTTTTTAAGGGAATAATAATAAATTATATATTAGACAATTAAAAAGAGTATAAAAATCCAATATTTGAAAAATGGTTACTGTTGTGTAACTAAATTTTTAAATGATGATAATTTTAAGGCATTCATGTGATATATTGAAATGTTATATCTGAAAAAAACATTATTAAAGAATTGAGTGCCGATTGTCCTACTTCGTTTTATCCAAATTAACAGTAGATTTATAAATTATTATAACTTTCAATGAGAGTATGTGCTCAATGAGAGAATGTGAAATAATTACACAAAATAAAAATTGCTTACTCTTCTTTCATTTTTTTCTTTATATACAGCACAATATCGTACATTGGACAAACGTATCAATCGTATTAGCTCTGACCGTAACAAAATTAATAAATATTAATATAGCCTGCCACTAAGGTCGGACAGGACGCGGGATTAGACGCCATTTTGCAATTATCAGTGGTGCAGCACAAAAAGTAGGAGGACCAAATTCGGCGTCAACTTGTCGCATTAATATGTATGCCGTCCACATCATACTATAAGATAGCAATAAATCAGGGGTATGCTGTTAGGGCTGACTTTAGACATCGGTAAAGCTTATCGCTTCGACGTGCATCCAGTAGGTGAGTCAGTGGATTAACTTGTTACTTAAATTAATTATGTATCAATTTTTTAGTATCAGAATGTTAGACAAACCACAGTCCCATCTACTGACCATCTGCATTGCCATTCGTTCCTCCGTAAACAGTTTCAGTTTCTTGGATAGAAAATTTTATTCAAGAAGTTTCTGCAACTGAAGCTATTAAAATAACTTTACCCGCGTTCAGTATTTTGTTGTTCATACATTTTGAGTACCGTTTAAAAAAGTTATCGAGACGTAAATGTGTTAATCATAATGAGCTATTTCTATAGATCCACTAAGGTTCTAAGTTATAACAAGTCTAAGTTTGAGAACCTTTTAGAAAAACTCAGATTTTTCTAGATACTTAATACAAAAAAACTAAACAATGTACTTAAATAATTACAGGAACTCCAAAGCTGCTTTTCAACATTTCAATAACATTTTAGGAATCATTTTTAATATTACTGTCGGAAAACCCATTAAAATAATATATAATTCATTGTTTTAAGTAAGAAAATTTCTATGTGATGGTAATAGGATTATGTATGAATTCAGCCTACTAGGATAAGTGTCAGATACGGCGGTGGCAGCGTGCGCCGGCCCGGCTCGGCCACGCGTCCGCCGATATAGCTTTGTTGAATTATTTAATACAAACGAGAATCGAATCAGAGCGCACACGCAGGCGGCCACTGCTCTAAAACGATAAAAAGTTATACCTTTTTCCAAGTAGGTAAAATATTGACGGAATAAATATATTTTCACTAGAATGGGATAGTTTATAATTACGGTGTTCAAAGCTTTTTTGTTAATTATGAAACCGCACGTGTAACGACTGTTTTGAATTGCTAATTAGATAGAGAAGTCACTAGTATCCTGTGACGTAATTGTTTACTGCGGCATTTAAAATGATTCAGAACACTCTTAAGAGAAGGCATAGAATATTTGATGGCTTACAATTGTTTTTAACCGATTTTAATTTCGATTTCATTCTTAGTCATCGTGTCTAGTCATATTATATAATCCATCAACAAATACAACATTTTAAATATCAGTGTACTACAGCATTTATATCCGTTCGTTACCAAACGATGGTTCTCCTGAAAAAAGAAGTATTGGTATCATCGCCTTACGCCGCAAAGGGGCTGAGCACCGAAGCCCTTTATATTCCAACGCACGAAGCGCCTTGTCTAAATTAACTGTAAGAGTGAGATGATCTGACTGCCTACTGAACATGGCTTATAAGAAGCTTGATGTGCATCAACTTCACGTTTAAAGTAAGTACATATTATTGTTGCGTTAGACTATTATATATGTAGTTGGATTAAAATGACTTTATTAAATAGTGAATTGTAGAATTTTGGGAATTTTCCTCCAAACGGATTTTATAGTCTTAATTAATTTATTTTTTTTTTTGTTTAGAATCGTCAGAATATCCAATTCTAATTACACTAAAAAAATGTTGAATATTCTTATTATATACCTACCCATTCTTATTTATTTCAATATTTTTAAAATGGAATCGCGAAATTTCAATATCATACAAAAATATGTGGAAGGGTAGGGCCAAGCAGTGGCGCGCTCAAAACCTCCTAAAAATATACATATATATATAATTTCTGCAGTTACTTCATTATTTGCAAATTTGAATATTGCTCGTAAGTCTGACTTACGGCTGTTATCAATTGTAAATTCGAGTGAACCTCTCTCCTCGCTAGCCCGATGTGGGTCCATAGATGCTAACGACCTCCGTCACGAACGTGGTTACTTCGTGAGGGGCCGACAGATTTCGCGCTGGGCGAAACGTGAACTGCGTGGTTTTAATTTGACTTAAGTTCAGTAGTGGATCCGTTCGCAGTGAGGCTTTTTAGTTCAGGATCTCCGTTTTGAAAACAACACAACGAACACTCTGCCAGAACCGTTTTTATATTTGCATACTAAACGATTTTCAGTTCATCATATAATATTATTTCGATTTATTTTGACAGTCGATACAAATACAAAAATGTAGTCGTAGAACACTTGACGAAATATTTTTTTTTAATAAAAAAAACAATGTCCTCATCCATGTATGATCATAATGAAAAAAACATTAATAAAATTCACACGTTTTCAACATGATGTTTATTTAGCTGTAAATACATTAAAAATATTCTCAACAATATAAGATAGAATTTGCATAAAACCTAACATCAAAAAGAAATAAGATTCGTCGTAACAAAAATCGTAATACATATATATTGCAAAAATCGTTCAAAATACATCAAAATTTCTTAAAATTTCACAAAACCAGTAACAAATTTTATCCATAATAACACGCAATACTCCGCACTTGACTGAGAGGCGCCTTCCACGACCGCATTGCACTTTTAATAATTTACTTTCTTTTCCGGTATATTTTTCAATTCTGAAATAAAAACTTACATATTATTCAATGTATCTTTGTTAATATTAAAGATTAGGTATAACTTTACATATAATTTGTTAGAGCACAAAGCGCAATTGGCGTTTGAAAATTCGGTACGATTGCAATTCATCGGTTTCACATCAAAATATAATACACCGCAAACTCTGCCGCTTTGTAGGCTCGTAGGTTTTTAAATATATGTCTATTAAATTCCAATATCAATCCATAATACATGCATACTTTCCATAGATTAATCGTTTCTATGCTACAAAGCTGACACAAAAAGAAGTAGGCAGTAGGCAATCACAAGTAGCAGGGCATTTTCCGTTTTTGTGTTGTTAGTAAAAGCGAATCATAAATTATGCATTTGCATGCTTGTTAGTTAAATTGTGCGATTTTTATAAAGAATAAAAATTGACCGACAGATACACTGTAAGCCAACTGCATTTATAATATAATTTACTCTGATTTTAATGTAAGGAAATTATATAAAAAGCTTTAATAATCGACTAGTTACATTTAAATAACAGACACATATATAAGTGGTTCTTTGAAATACATAAATAAGCATCCATCAAAATAAGGTAACACAATATTTATTGCATTTCTATTGACCTGGTTTGCGTGAATCATCTTCAGGTGGCGGAGGGACTGTAATGAAATACAACTGAATATTATTATATACTCGTGTTTATAATTTATGTCAAAATTAAAATATGAAATTTTAATTTATTTACTACTGATTTTAATAATTTCATTTTAATGATACACTTAAAGAAGTAATAATTGAAAGTGAGTATTACACGTAGGCGGTGCCTTGTCTCCGACGTTATGCCCGTCATAAGGTACTTCCTCTGGGAGAATAAAAAAAGTCTTGTTAATATTTTAAAACGACAACTTCATTTTATATATATTCTTTAGTGTGAGGTGTTATTTCGTGGAATTCCATAGTTAGACGCTTGCCTGCAACATGAGTTAACATACAGCATGCAACCCGCCGCTGAGCCCTGAATCTGTTCTTCCACTACAAATTATAATCCAATGAATTGCATAATGATTCGAGGGGACAGTTAGATATCGATCACCTAAGCAACTGCTATTATTTTATTTATCTCACTCTGACAAATAATTATAGCGATATTTCTACGTATTTTTTGTGGTAGATCAGCATATCCTCAGGAAAATGCAGACAGTCACATCTATAAGGATGTCAGGAATATTAAAACTACCAACAGTTTTGCCGTGCGACGAGTGACCCGTCAAAGGGTGACAGAAACCTCTCCAATCACTAGTAGACGTGCTTATCGATTATGTTATTACAATTAAGTGGTACAGTGTGAGAGGTATATTAAGACGTCATACAAATCTATGATAAATCGGCTATTCACTGTACCCCTTAATTGTCATAATTGCTTATTAGAATTAAATACCATTTATTATATAGATAGTTAAATCTGTACGGATACGGCATTATATGTATTGATGAACTTATCGATAAAGAGCAAAAAAATTTTGCAAAGACGACATATATCCAACACAAAAGAATATCAAAAGAAATATATGGCTAACTTAACGTATTACGGGACAATTTCGGATAAAATTTGACAATTATTTAAAAAAAGCATGACATTTATACAGACTTTAAAAGCGACGATTATTTAAAAACTTTATGTAACAATAAAGATAAATTGTATTGAAATCAAAAATGTACAAATTAACAAGTAATGAATACAAATCTATATATATATATAGACAGACTGGGACGTTATTTTGAAATAATAAACAAAGGACGTATTTATCACGTACGTATACAAATCTCATTTTACTGAACATAATACCGGTTATAAGCTAACGAGTAACGATCACAAACTCGCCATTTTACTTGTGGGTGAGAAGGGGTTACACTTAAATGCTTTGAAATTTTAAATTTTATTTAAAAAATTTCTTGTAATATTAAAACATAAGGATAATAATAATACACATAATTACCACATTAATATTTACAAGTCACTGTTGTTGCCTGTAACAATTTGGGCAATGACTTGGTGATGGATAGTCCATGACAATTGACTAGCGTGACTATTAGTAACTGTCTGTGATGGACGGTGGAGCGCCTTCTGTCACCCTTTGACAAATCACGCATTGCGCAGCCGTACATCATGTGAGGTGATTGGAAGCGCATCTGTTGGTTGTTTTAACATTCCTGACACCCCCATAGATGCACTGTTTGCACTTTCCTGAAGATATGCTGATCTGACACGAAATGTATGTATAATTTACATTATAAGTATGCTATTAAGTACTTAGTGGACGGAGATAAATAAAACAGTAACACTTGCTTAGGTGTTCGGTATCTGTCAATTCTCTCGAATCGATATACAATTCGTTGGATGAGGATCTGCAGTGGAAAAACAGTTTCGAGGGTCAGCGGTGGGTTGTATGCCGCATGTTAACACATTGCAAATAATCGTCTCTTCATTTTTTGAAGTAAATCAAGAATTTTAATGAAATCTAAATAAACAATTTGAAACATTTCGACCTAAACCTTCTAGTGATTATTTCTGCTTTCCTTTGATATCGCTTCAATGCGTGTCATCAATGCATGTCATACCAATTTTAATTGAATGAATGTTTTTTTTAATTGGAGATTAAATATATTTTGAATATAAACTCTCTTATTTAGTATATGAAAACGGAAAATTCATGAAATTAAGAAGTAATTTGATCTAAAATTTGCATAACGACGTTTAACTTTTGAAAATCCCAATTAATTTTGAGCTATGTTCGAATTTTAATATTTACGCGACTATATTATCGTAATATATTTTTACACATACTAATGAGATACAATAATATTGTTAAAAAATAAAAGTATACCATATTGTTTGTATTGTAATAGTTATTTAATGAAAAGAAATAATGGTTATATCAATAACCATTATTTCTTTTATCAATAAGAGCAAGCATTCTCTAAATTACATGTAGAAAAAAAATAAACTTTAATGAACACAAACTCCGAAAGACGTGTGGATTTCATAAACGTGATAAAAAAATAAAATTTAAGAATCACTAACTCGAATTTCTAAGTTTAAGTCATATTCGGTTCATACTATTCCAACATGCTGGGGTATTAGGGTATCTGCCATGAGTATGACAGATGTTCATGCTATGGGGTGACCCACTGTTCAGTGCTCATCTATTTTAAATAACTTTGGACCCATAGAACCGTTTCGTCAGGTTTGGTTTCTGCCAATATAGCTTTGTTCCTTCAATGTTTTTTGCATTATAAAACTGGATGCTGTTCACAAGCTACTGATATGACAATCATTGCGCTTTCATAAATTTTATAAAAGGCCCCCTTTTTCCAAGGTATCCCCAACAATTATATGTCATATCAATTAAATGGCTGTAAACCATTAAAAAATTAAATATACTCTATGGTGTATTCACTGTGCTTTCGTTTCATACAATTGATAACAGTGTTAACACGTATCGTAATAAAGTATATCTAAAAAAACGTGTATGGAATGTAAGAACGTGTGTAGCGAGAAATTAGAGTACTCTAAAATGACACTACTTTGAAATGATACAACAAAACTCACCATGTTTAACCCATTTCCAGCGCCCTGCAAAAATAATGTCGTTTGTTAATATTTACTTATTATATATTCTTTAAGGATACGCTCCCATATTTTTCTTTCTTGATTCAAAACCCTTCATATTGACGACTCAATCCACAAACCCCGCACGACAGCCCGATACGTGCTAAGTACCGTCGACGGCCGTCGAGGCGCTGCGGAGGCGAGGGCCGGGACTGACGGCTTAACATCTCCCCGAGGCCGTAGCGAGTGACTAAATCTGATTGAAGTTAAAAGTACAAGGTCGATTCACCCGTTCGCTGCTTAGCTTCGAATCGACTACAACGCTCTTGACCAGTGCACTACCGCCGCGCGTGCGCCGTACGCAGTTATATATATTACGTGATGCGTGTGAATTGTCGGTCCTACGATTGACAAACATTTTTATTATACACATCCCGCATCGTCTCTACTCGGCCCGCCATAGAGCCCGAACACACTACAACTACGCGGCGAGCGCGGGGAGGGGATGTCGTAGTCATCGGCGGGAATACTTCGTACTGAGGGCTTCAATTTTGTTTGTCTTCTTAGGTATCATTATTAATTTATTATTAAGAAATAATATTATAAACATTGATGTTGATGTACCTTCTCCCTGTCTGTTCCAATAACAAATAAATCTCTTCGGGGACACACACACAACACCATCCGGTCACAAACTAGACAAGGAGGCTTGTACTGTGTGTATCAGATAGTTGGTGAATACATATTGTGTGTATATATGGTAAAAATATGCACCCAATAAATAGAAACATTCTGACTCGAGACAATCATTGATTTTTGATCAAATAAATGTATGTATTTTGCAGGAAGCAATAACCCACGGCCTCGACACAGCGCGCGGGCGGCTACAGACTGCGCCGGTCGGTCAGTCCGATGATATGTACACTATTAATCACGTATTTTTCATTTCTCGCTAAAAAAATAATAACTTCTGATTCATTTGTTTGTTATTGTTTTCAATCCCGATTATTTGAAACCTATTAATATAATGTAGACATAATTGTAAACAATAAAAAAAAACCTGTTTCAAATATCTTTAAACAAAGTGATTCATTACGATCAGATTTATCGCATCTGAAACAGTATTATCTACTTTAAAATTTGGTCGATGAACTAGATTTTAGGCAATTTCAAAAAGGCAATTTTCAAACATGTTACTTTTATAAGTCGCAAACTATTGTTATGCTGATCAATTAGGAAAATTTTCAGGCTCAATACTCATACAACTGCCTACACTATCTTGTGTTCTAGTTTAATCGGTCAGTTTTAATAGAAAAATATAAATGATTAAAATATTGTCAGAAAAATGTTGTGTTGAAAAATGTTTTATTAAAAAAGAAAAACGATCTAACGGCTGAAAAATTTGAAATGTTTCAAGGAATTATAGTTCTTAAATCAGATTTCGAAAAGAGATTTATCGTCAGATTTTGACGTTTAGAGATCTTAAGAAGCTATTTTTAATTTTTTTACTTTAGGGTACGTAGTAATTACTAATTCGAGTTAAGAGGTCAAATGTATTAGGAAGTTTTAAGTTTGGCCTGAAGATTCAACCATTTTCTAGATATTAACTTTTTTATTGTTCATCTCCAAATGTTATTCTATTATTTATTGACATATATATGCTAAATTAATTTAAGATTTATCTCACCAGGTCCCGTTGGTTTTGAATCCGACTCGTACTCAACCACTGTAATGAAATAAAACCAAAAATAAATAATTTTAGTTTCTTTCTTCTTTTACTTACAATGATTTTTGTTATTTTTTTCCGTTTTTAACGTCTTGTATTAAAGAAACCTAAAGAATTGTTGTTATGTTGATTTGTTTCTTAATTTGTACGTGTTGTACGTTCTTCTAAGTAATGACAAAACTCGTACTAAACTAGAAACTGGGCTTAATTTTCCAAATAATATTTCACTCATCTGCTCTAGATGTAAGAATAGCAAATCCATTTATTGAAGCTTACATAAAAAAAATAATTACAATTCATATTCGTTTTGATTTTCTCGAAACCGCGAAAGAACATGAAAATCCTTCTTCAATGTGATTAATAGAAAGCCATTTTACATAAATATGTATAAAAAAAGAAGCTCCGACAAGTTTCTATATAACTTTTTAATTTCCTTCTATGAAATATTTTTTTATTTAGGGACTTACTGCTCTTACTACGTTTTTCGAAAATCGAGCTTCCTTGAGATTTTGACGTTTTAACGCCCTCGGAAAGGAATCTATTTTGACTATTTTCTTGAGTAATAACTGTACGTTTGTATGTATGTGTATGCGTGTGTACGTGTGTATATATCTGTGTGCATGTAAACTTTTCATAACTTTTACGTGTTAATCAATTGAAACGTGATTTGCGGCATTCGAAAGACGTCTGCGCAACTTAGATTTGCTGAAAATCAAACCGATTTCACCCGGTAGACTTTGAGAAATCTCAAACTTTAAATTTTGGGAAAGATGTTGTTCGAAATAACTTTTAAAATACTCTAAAAATCGATTCCAAAACCTAATGACTTTTTTTCGCCAAACACATATGGTTGGACAAAATGTCTTAAAATATTTCTTAAACTACTCTACTGATAAACTTCCAAATCTAACCAGCTGTTCTGCTTAGAGAGCGAGATCGATCATTGGAAACTGCATCAGGTGCGTCCGTTCAAAAATATCACAAAAATATTGCAAAAAAGCATTTTCTTCAAAACAACTTGTAAAGTTCTTGTTGGATTACTTTGGTATCGGTCAACTTTATTTGCTTAAAAAACTGCATCGAATGCCGCAAAGCAATGCCTTCGATAGATATCGGTAGTTTATAAATTAAAAAGCTTTTTTTTTTAAATTAATCTACATGTTTGAATTTACAGGGCTAAAAATGTATTAAGATTATATTTTTTAGCTCAGAGAACTTAAAAAAACGTAAAAATTGATTATTGAGCTCATGCTTAATAATTTACTGCCAGGGATATTTTTGAAGACTTTGAACTTGAACGTAATAAAAATCTTTACGAAAGGCCTATAAAGTCGACTGTTTTTCGAATTTTTGAGCTCCAAAAGCCTAAAGATGAGTCTTTGACGTTTGTGGTAACTATGTGTTTGAACCCAAGGAACTCAAAAGCCCATTCAATTTCCGCAATTTATGAGCCAAAAGGTATTCAATTTCATATCTGTCTTTTAAAATTTTGTGTGTTTGTTTCTTTCTACATTGTCTCTCTTATAGTATAAAGGTGCACATAGTACTAATTTCTACCTGGTATACCGTGGTGTCCTGGCAGCAAAAGTACTGTGAACATAGAACTTAAAATCAATCATGTTTTTTTATTGGTTGTTCGAAAGCAATATAGAATATTGTTGCGAAATACAAGGCAAGTTTAAAAAGAAAGAATACTAATAAACATATTATACATTATATTCAAAAAAAGAACAAAGATATGTTTCTTAAGTAATTAAAAGAAAATCATATTGAAACCTACTCACAATTTTAATGAAAATTTAAACAATATTAAAATAGTCATTAAATTTAAAGATTTTAATCTATTTTAAGGTGAACATTATTTTGCTAATTAATTCGTAAGCGAGTGTTAAGGGCTCACAGATATCTTTTTAGTCTTGCTAATACTTTAATGCTCGTAGGTCATATGATTTATGGATAGATTAAAAGCTGTACAAACAACCACAGACAAAATTAAATATCTATTTTTGTACGAGTGCTGCTTAATAATCAATTGCATTGCATTGCAAAAAAACAATGAGAACCATTATAATGGCATCTAAACCAACAAAATATTAATCAAATACATATATACAATTAATTATTATACTTGGATTTTTGGATGGCTTCTCCTCCTGACAGGAAAGTGCTTCCGACATTTTTTCTTCTGAGAAAACTGGTTCTGGATCGTCTGGTTCTGAAGAAGGTTTTGTGAAGAAGATCATTCGGTTTTAACTTTTATTTCATCAGTGATTCCGATAATGGCTTCAATTTAGAAAGATCAGATTTAATTTATTTCTTAGATTTACAGGGATTCGAATTCGATTTCTTTCTTTGGGGTTTACAAGGATTGGGTTTCTTTTGTGGTTTTTCAGGGCAGGGACATGACTTTGGCGAGGGACATGGCTTCGGCGGGGGACATGGCTTCGGCGGGGGACATGGTTTCGGCGGGGCACCGACCGGAACGTAAGGAGAAGGCTCTCTGCACGGCGGCTGAGGTGGTTCTGAATTACGCAGACAGACTACGTTTAACATCATTTTCATTTAATCAATCTCAGAAGAGAAATTTAGTCTACTACTAGTGACTCTACTTAAAAAGGTTTCAATCTACACATCAAATCGGCCACCAAAGTTTATGTATACCTATGAACGCTACTGGTGTATTGACAAATTTCATATTTACAACTAGAGAAAATATTTACAAATACAAATATTTGATATCGAAAAAATACATTAATAAAATAAATTTTAGTAATAATTTTATTTAATTAATTTGAAATGAAACGCATTCTATTTTTTTAATTATTCAAAGATTTTTTTGGAAATTCACTACAATTTTATGCAATTATAATGTAAAATATCATGCGTCATGAGCTAAAATGGAATGCATGTTTTTGTTGGCCAAATCTATATCAATACTAGTGATTGTGATGCAATACTACCATTATGCGAAATGTCTTTGAATTCGTAACATGCACGTTCAAGGTACAGTGAACTTTGCATCGTGGTTCGACTATGGCTGTGAGCTACACAGTACGAATAATATAAAAGTAATAAATAGGGCACTCGTCCACAGCAGCGCACGCGCACACATTTCACACGTATGCCCCATCTCATATTCATATGCGCGGGGGTGTCAACCGCGGACGCGTAGTTTGTTCGTTTGGTTAACTGCGCACAGCGTGCGTGTGCGCCGCGATGGTTGAGCGACCTTACCCTGTTTGTATGTGTTGAGTGATCCTGTAAGTAATAACTATTGTTAATATCATAAACAACGATTGTAAGTTCGGTTAATTGCTTTAAAATATCTTTCATTACTACCAAGTCCCTATTATTTGAAACATAAACAAAAATTGGAGCAAGCTAGACGTGTCAAGGCTTTGACGGAACTGTTTCAGAAATATAATAACAGATATATCGTAGACTTAAAAAGTCATTTTAATATTATTAGTTGAATATTAAAAACGGTAACGTAAGAAATAAAAACCGAACTATGGAAAGCATTAATCTGTCTGTACATTAACGTAACAAGAATTCAAGAAATTTAAAATTTCACATGAAACTATGTAAAGCTTTAAACAGTGTAAACCAAACTTAATGTTTTCTGAAAAAGGTGATCAAAACTAAAGGTTTCTGAAAAAGGTGATCAAAATTTGAAAAATCATATTAATAATAATGTACATAAGAATCCTATATCTACATGTAGGATACTTGTAGTATAGTTGAACTAGTACTGCAAATTAATTTGCATTTTAAGAAAATATATTTTGCTCGTTTCCTTATATTTATTTGCAAGTCAATTTTAATGATAATCATAATATCAATATTTCTTTCACATTTAGTTTTCTTTTATTGTGATTAATACACTGACAGCAAGAACTTTATACGTAACCTAAATATACTGATTGAAGTTAAGAACAACATGTGCCGTGCACAACGTTCACCGTACAATCAAGAAACAGAAAATAAGATTAAAATATAGTGGAAGCAAATATAACATTTGAAAATTAAATCAAAATTTACGCCTAAATATTTCAAATGATATACAAATTATAGTAACAGATTCTCTATTGAAATATTCCGTCATTTTCCTTTCTGCACAAGGTTGGGAATCATAAAAAATATTCAAAGCAAATGTATTGGTGTTAACGTCATTGTTGGTCGCACAAATTCATTTAATCAATATCGATATACCTATAATATATACGATATTATTGTTTTTATACGATAGTGCAAATTTAGCTTTATTACCTTTGTAATGCAGCGCAACCTAACATAGTATTGCTAAGTGAATTTAAGAAATAGATTTATAAGATTTTAAATACCTTTTTTTCATTGTAATGTAACATTTATGTAAAATTAATATTTAAATGTATTAAACACTACTACTAAAGAGCTACTAGTGGTGTTTAAATAGCAAAAAATATTTAGATTACTTTTACTCACTGTGCATTAAAGGAAGAGATTATGTTTAAGCTGCTCCAATTAGAAGTTATTATGATTGTATGAGTGATCGATGTCCTACGTCCACAATAGTAAGTGAATATTATATAATGTATTAATATTAAGTTAGTGTGAATAACAATTTTAGGAGAAGTTCATTTGCTAAAATGGGAGTATTTCACTTCGACATTATTCAAATAATAAGTTAATTGACCAAAACCAGTTAGTATTTTATGTACAAATAGGAAATTAAATATATGATTAATTTCAAGAAGTTATTGTTAATTTTCCCATTTTCCTATATAGATTAAATTTCCCATTTATTCATCTGATGAATTGTATCACAAAACGCTCATTGAATGTGTGCATGTAAATATATCAGCAGTTTGCGTTTGACATATTAATATCGAGATATTTGTATCGTTGTAAATATAGTGAATATGGTTTATCAATATGTAATATTATATCCCATACCTGGTCCAGAAGGATTCCATGGCTCTAAAATAAACAAAAGTTTTTTTTTTTATTATAAAAAAGGGTGTATACATTATAAATCAATTTGTTTAAAAAATTAAAGAGAATGCCTGGCTCAGCTCGAGGATTAACTGTTAATCCATATCTAATACACTAGAAAAAAATATTTCATGAATGCAATGCGCTTATTCGAAAGTTATTTTTTGTTCACTGTTGAATGCGCATGCGCATATGGGAAGAGAACAGTTCAAGAGACGAGATCGAATACGGGACCGACATGGGAGGAAAGGAGTAAAGGAGGAAAGGACCGACATGGATATTCATGCATTGCAATGTTGAATCTTCAAAAAATGTTTATTTAAAATAAAGACTAACTTTCGAATTTTGTTGTTGTATTAAGTAAAACTGCCTATTTTCATGCTCAAAAATTCTAATACACGTAGACACTGAGCAGATAGGACAATGATTCCATTTTTAGTATTTCTAAAATTCTTTCTTATTCAAGAAAAGTTTCCTAAGACTCTCATATCGATGCAAGGACACATCTTTATCCTAACATAAGAATAAATTACAACTCCCATCTAAATCTGGTTTACATGTAAGTATATAGTGTTTAGTCATTTCAATACACATATTGAAATAGCTAAACACTCGAGAACTTAAATGCTTGATATCTTGTTCTGTATTTTCTATTATCTTTTCTATATTTCTTTAATATACAATAGTTACCTGCTTTCTTGCCATGATCTTGATGCCCTATGAATGAAAAAAAAATGTATTTTATATTCAAAAGTTACATCAAAAATACAATAAATACATAACTATAACTATAGAAATACCTTTGTCATGGTTACACACAATTGAATGAGATTAAGACTCAGTAAATCAATTCTATTCATTAAAAAAAAAGAAGAACTATAAAAGAAGTTTAAGTCTGAGAATAGACTAGTAGCGTAGGCTGAGATTTTATAATTATAACAAAAAAGCTTTCTTAATGCTACCTCACTAGCTTTCGACCACAACTCCGCCCACGTGTACATAGAATGAATTGTGCTTGCCTTATTTTCTAAGTTAGGCCTCAAACAAGATAAGCAACATTTACTACTAGGTTCTCCTAATTTTAATGGATCAAAATACTTTTGTATCAAGTTTATTTTAACTCTTAAAGGTTCAAAGCGAAATTAATACGATTGATTTTCATCATAAAATAAATGAATCTGGTATAATAAATTCCATTTCAAAGCTATTGATGCAAATATTTGAAAACCACTACTCGAGTATCGAGTAAATTCAAATTTTAGTATTAGCTCTGCTTTTTATAAAAGTATTTTTTACAGCGATCTTCACATAAAAATATCGTAACAAAACTATAACCCAAGGTAGCAATAGGATACGTCAACATTCATCGAAATTAATGAATTTACTTGGACGTTAAAACACCTAAACTAAGTTGATACCTGGTTCGTCACATGGTTCTGGTTCCTCTGCAAGTAATAAAACATAAGAATATAATATTGTCACTATAAAATTTATTGTAACGTCACTGCACTATTATGAAATGTTATTAAGTTACCTGGAATCTCGCAAGGTTCTTCGGGCTCTATAAATGTTAAAAGGTTGCCGTTTTTAAAATTGATATCGAACAATACAATATCTAAAACACTGCAATATTTCTGAATGAAAAGATGTCTTTATCTAAACGATTAAAACGAATTTTTCAGCACTTTACTTAATGATAGCTTTAAAAAGTTACAACGTTCTCAAATTTATTTCATAGATAATTTCTTACTTTCCTTTTATTTCCATCCAAATCTTTAAAACATAAAAACTGCTTTCAAAATAAATTCTAAACTCTTTTTGAAAAATGCTCTAAATGCCGCAAAAGACAGATATATTGCAAGTTTAATGCTCCTAAGACTTATAAGTGTACATTAAATATGATTACCTGGTGGTTCGCAACATTCCCCAGACTCTATAATTAAAAAATAATTTTTGTTATTGTGTCGAAACATAAGTCAACACTTTTATCTTTAAGTAATTTAGACAATAGAAGGATATATTTATGTAAAGTTAGAAAATAAATTAGTAAACGTAAAGGAAAAAACATAAGAGTAAAATTAAAATAAAAACTTATCCATGACATTTTGTATTCAACTCTTTTTTTATCGTAACAACTGTCAAGTAAGTATATGAAAATACAATAAGATAAATATTTATTCCATATTTTAGTAACATTATGAAACACAGAAAAAATCATATATCTTTTTAATAATAAACAATACAACATTTTCTGTAGAATTGTCATGTATATAATTCACGAAAAATCATCTTGTGTAAAAACTGCATTTTATGGAAGTTAACAAATGGCTATTTTATATATTTTTACTTCGTTACCATTCAATATCCCACATAACGTTTGACGTAATCTTGTAGCTTCTTTTCATGTAATGAGAAAATTATATGGCATTTTTGTGATGAACTTAAGTCACCGTCTACCCGAGCAGTGCAAAACTTTACGCACGCCACCACTCGCATGTGGCAGTTGAATGCTAATTGTCATCAGGAACTTCGAAAGGTTCTGAATTTGCTGCAGTAATAAAATCAATATTCGTTTCCCTTTAAATATCAGTTGTTACACAAAACATTCGCCACATTTAAATATTTGAAAATGCAATTACCTTTCTTCTCGCCAGATTCTCCGGACTCTATAAGCATTAAAAATTGTTATGTTAATTTTTCGAAATACCCGTCTACACTTCAATCTTCAGATAATTTAGACAATAGAAGTGCATTTATGCACAGACAATGAAATTAAAAACAAATGATTTCGTTTTACAATTATTTCATTTTCTTGGTAACGACTTTCGATAAATAAAATAATTCCATATTCTAGTAATATTACAAAACGTATTAATGTTTATATATTTTATTAATGATGTGGAATATTGTTCACGCAAATTAATGAAACAATGTACTTAGGAATTTTTTTTTCAGTTCCGGTGTGCTTACAATAAAGACGATTGTCAGTGCTCTCCGTAATAAACAACAACAAATTGTTTGTGCAAACGAAACAAAAACGAACAAACAGTGAAATATGTTAACCTAAAAAACATCACAAGAAATTTTAAGTTATAGAATCAGTGTGAAGCGTTAAAATTACAAAACAAAAAGGGAACTTTTTAGCGAACATAACCTCATTACGCATCTATCAAAATTCTTAAATTCCAGCAAGCCATAGATAAATTCATATAATACCAACAAAACGGAAGAACTCGGTGTTGCCACTACTAAAGAAAAACAGTACCCCTGTGACAAGTAGTATCCAATTCGAAAAATTACGAAACGTTTTTTTACATCGTAAAAAGAACTACATAAATATGCATCAATAAATATCAATATCTACGCTCTATAATATGATAAAACTAGAAATGGAAAAACAACCTATTTTGATCATAAAGAGATAATACAGAAAAAATTGTGATGACTATAGATGATAAAATTAAACCATTAATTCAAGAAAATAAAAACTTTGAATTAGAAATTGAAGCATTAAATATAAAAATTAATTCTTTAGAAAATGCAACCAAAAAGAATAACATTGTATTACACGGATTCAAAGAAACGGGGATTAATTATACCAAGCTATTTAATAATATTACAGGATTACTTGAAAACTTGGGAATTAAAATGTATAACTATGACATTAACAAATTACACAGAATTGGAAAACAAACAGCTGGAAAAACAAGGCCTGTATTAATTGCTCTCACAACAAACAACAAAAAAACTGAGATTTTAAGAAATAAAAAGAAAATGCTTGAACCAACATACATTATTGAAGACTTTTTTAAAGAATCATTACTAAAACGCAAAGAATTATAGCAAGAGCTTCACCGAGAGAGGGCAAAAGGAAACGACGTTTACATTAAGAAATAACAAAGTGGTAATGAAATCAAAAATAGACGATAAAAGAAAAAGAGAAACCTCAATATCACCTGCAGCACAGAATCAGAAAAGGTCGGGTAGCAAGAACAAAAACATTGTAGGCCCAGCAAAACTACACAGAACTGACCCATTCGCAAACATTAGATTTAGATCACATTCTCTGATAGAAACAACTACACCAAAAGCATAGGAATTTCTAGACATCGGTAACCGAAAAATAGCAACAAACATAAGCAAAGAATACTTCGAAAAGAAAAATCACTCCAACCCGGCCGGTCACCGTAGGGCGAGAGACTAAAACCCTCTAGATTCGCTACCCAAAAAACACAATAAATATGAACAACACGTAATACATAAAATTATTGAAAAAGGAAAAGTTGTTAAAAAAGATAAGAGAAATAGTATTTATATATCAACACTGAACACCCGGACCTTAAGAACAGATGAATTCCTACAAGAACTAGAATATACTTTAGATTTCATACACTGGGACATTGTTGGCCTAAGTGAAAGGGAGGATAATGGGCGAAAAATTGAACAACATGAAAACTACATTTTCTATCATATAGGAAACACACCCAGCCTACATGGCGTCGGGTTCCATACAACTTCAACTTGCCTGGATATGAACTATATCAATAATCCAAATATATGCAACTACAGAGATGGCACCCAAGGACATAAAGGACATATTCAACGAAGTTCTGGACAAAACCCTTGCAAATGCACATAAGAAAGTTGTCTTGATGGGAGACTTGAATGACCAGATTGGCGAAAGGCTACCAAACGAAGATGGCATATTAGGTCATTTAGCACAGGAAAAAGAAACGATAATGGACAAAGGCTAGTGAAGCTGGCACAAGCACACAACCTAAAAGTCATAAATAGCTTTTTTAAAAGAAATAGTAGTAGAAAATGGACCTGGATATCTCCGACGGGAATTGAAAAATGAGATAGATTTCATACTTTTTAATAAACACCAAATCTTTAAAGATATAAATATAATTAATAAGCTCAACTTCAATACGAATCACAAAATGGTAAGAGGAGAAATCTACCCAAATGAAATAAAGAAAAAGAGACCGTGCACTAGAAAAGGAATTCCGATAAATCAAATCCACTCCCATCCCAGAAAACTTGTTGATAATGTTGAAGAATAAATGATTGCCTAATAAGATAAGTGAAGATATACAGGGAAAATATAACCTATTGGAGGAAGCACTTCAAGAAGTATCTAAAAAACTACATATCTCAAAAAATAGGAAAGATAAAATTGGAGATGAAGCCAGATACCTTATGGAAACCAGGATAATTCTTTTAAAAAACAAAATAGAACACAAATAACATACTTAAGTATACAAATTAATGAGAAAATCAGGAAACATAGAAAAGAAACAAGAAACAGTATTATGCAATACCACATTGAAAAATCAGGAGGCACTAAGAAAGCCCTAAAAGAACTGAAAGATAATACCGCCTGGATTACATCCATCAAAAGCAAGGCAACTGGAAAGAAAGAAACGAAGAGACCCGAAATTATGGAAATAGCAACAGCATTCTATAGTAAATTATATGATGACGTAGACTGCACAAATATTCAGTACCTACGGGAAGATCAAGAACTTTTTCTTCCAATATTATAAAACTAAATAAAAACGCAATGCTGTCCCAAAAAAAAATTATAAAGCTCCCGGAGATGATGGAATATCCAACGAAATTCTAAAAGGATGTCTAGACTACATAATAAAATATATCACTAATATATACAACGATATTCTAACTAATGAACTAATACCACAACAATGGACATCGTCAACCATGATACTGCTTCATAAGAAAGGCGATAGAACAGAAATAAATAATTACAAACTTATGTGCAACCTGTACAAGATATTCTCAAAGGTAATATTAAACAGAATCGGTTCAGGGTAGGACGAACCGAGAGACCAGGCGGGATTCAGAAGCGACTTTTCAACAATGGACCATATTCATTTCGTAAAGCAAGTTATCCAAAAAAGCAACGAGTACGGAAAAACCTACTACTTGGCACCTGTAGACTACAATAAGGCATTTGACTCTCTAAAACACTCACACATTTGGGACGCTCTACATTCCAGGAGTACATTCAAAGTATATTAGGATAATAAAAAATATATACAAAGAATCGACAGCAACAATCCAGACTGAAAGAAAAGGCCCGGCCTTCAACATAAAAAGAGGAGTACGGCAAGGAGATCCCCTCTCGCCAAAATTATTCTCAGCGGTATTAGAACATGTATTCATCAACGAAAACAAAGAAGACTTAGAAGTAATGTTAATACAACTAGATAGAGAAAGTAGAAGAGTGGGTTTGACTATGAATCTAAACAAAACAACAGTAATGTCAAGTCACATAAAAACACCTATAAGGCTAAATTTTAATCAAATAGAATATGTTCATGAATATACATACTTAGGACAAATTATCGCACCTGAAAGCCAGATGCAGAAAGTAGTAAACATTAGAATAGGTAATGCTTGGAAAAGATTCTGGTCCCTAAAAGAGGTAATGAAGAACCCACACATACCCTTGAAAGATAAGACTACAGTATTCAACTCGTGCATACTACCATGTTTAACTTACGGAGCTCAAACCTGGGCTCTTACAAACAAACAAAGTAGAGCACTCAGAGTGTGCCAAAACAGAATGGAGAGGAGCATGCTAAACATTAAACTACTGGACAAAATCAAACTTACAAATATAAAAAGCAAGACAAAAGTTGAAGATGTCACATACACAGTGAAAAAACTTAAATGGAACTGGTAGGCCATATGATAAGAAGCAAGAAGAAAAAATGGACAAAAGAAGTGACTGAATGGTGCCCTCGAGATGGAAAAAGAAGGAAAGGACGTCCAAAAATCAGATGGGAAGATGACATGAAAAAAGTAGCTGGTATAAAATGGCAAAGAAACGCCGAAAACAAGAAAACTTGGATAACCCTAGGAGAGGCCTATGCCAAAGGGCAAGCGGATAATGTTACCGATGTCGAAGAATAAAGTTTTTATTATTATATTGTTATTTATCAATAATCGTAAAAGTGATGCATGAAATTTCACATAAATAATATTGAAAAATTATATAAACGATGGAAATAATTGCAAAGAAATGTATATATTCATCCATAATAAAGACTATTTGATTTGATTTGATTTGATTTCGCAAGGTTCTGAATTTGCTGCAGTAAGAAAAATCAATATTCGTTTCCCTTTAAATATCAGTTGTTATACACAACATTCTCCACATTTAAATATTTGAAAATGCAATTACCTTTCTTCTCGCCAGATTCTCCGGATTCTATAAGCATTAAAAAATGTTATGTAAATTTTTCGAAATACCCGTCTACACTTCAATCTTCAGATAATTTAGACAATAGAAGTGCATTTATGCACAGACAATGAAATTAAAAACAAATGATTTCGTTTTACAATTATTTCATTTTCTTGGTAACGACTTTCGATAAATAAAATAATTCCATATTCTAGTAATATTACAAAACGTATTAATGTTTTTATATTTTATTAATAATGTGGAATATTGTTCAAGCAAATTAATGAAACAATGTTTTTTTAGGAATCTGTTCAGAAGCCCCTTGAATAAATCAATATTGATTCCTACTTAAAAATAACACATCTTGATTAAAAACTGCATTTTATAGAGAGTAACGCATCGCTATTTTTTATATATATTCTTATATTAAATAACGATTTTACGGTCAGTTTTTAAAAAAATTTTGATCACCTTTTTTAATTTAAAAAATAGTTTACCTCAAAAACTATGCTCTGTGCACATTAAATTTATTGTTACAGTCAGAAGGAAAAGAAAATTGATTTGAGAGTATTTGTTTTTAAAGAAACTTTTAATAGTATTCCTTTATATTTCGTATCTCACAAAAATTAAAACGAATAAAATCGGGAACTTGGCACCAGTATAAATAAATATTGTTGCAAAAATATATAATACATATTAATAAAATTTGACACCACTTTGAATGCCACCAGCAAATCAACGTCATGTTAAACGTTACGTCCTCACGCTGCAGCATAACGTCTCCATACAATCTTATTTCAAACCCCTCAGCGGCGGGGTGTCAGTACGGCGACAACGGCCTGGGCCGACGGCTTGCAGAGCTAGTCAAATCCAGACTTCACTTAAATACTAATCAGTCAATTAGCCCTTGGACAGCGGTCGAGCCCGTTAAGCTTTGTTAGATGAATAGCGCGCGGTCGCTCGGCCTCCAGCAATCTTATTTTTTCTAGTTAACTCCCTATCAACAAATATTGTACGTCGATTGACGAAACCTATTAAGTAACAACGAATATATTGACGATTAATATATTGACGAAACCTATAATATCCTATTATATAACCTAACTTAAAACTTGCTGGTGGCATTGAGAATTGGTGTTAAACTTAAAGGCTGTAACGGACTAGGCGGGGGACAGGGTGCGGGACGAGGTGACGGGCAGGGCGGCGGGCACGGGGGCGAACAAGGGCCTGGAACAAATTATTATGTTCAGTGAGTTTATAGAAACCTATTGTGAAGGAACTAGTAAGAAACAATATTTAATATTGTAGATATGAATTCAGAGCTATTATCATTAAACCAAAATAAAATTATACTTACTTACGAGATAATAAAAAGAAAGATTAAGAAACTTCAGCAAATCTTGTAGTTTTTGGTTTTAAACTTACAATTAAATAAAATAAACAGTCCAAACATAATACGTTTGAAATAGTTTTGGCCTTCTGATAGCGCTTTCTTCTCTGCTAGAATCCATTTAATATATGGTGTGCACAATGATACAGGTAACTTGTGATGTAATATTGAATATTCAGCTTTCATGTTATCTATTACGGAACTACACCGTAACTGAATTTAAATCCAGATGTACCATCTATAAATAATACAAATATGTATATTATCGAAGAGAAATATATCAAGATGGCAGATGGCAGTTAAAAAAGTACTAACGTCACGCGCGTGCATCACAACACTGCGTGACGCGAGGTATTACATTATAACATAAAACTTACTTAAGTAAGTTTATATTGATTATTTTATATGAAAACTCCATACACCATCACGAGTCAACGCACCCACGGACCTGTATTTTGTTTTCATATAAATGAAACCTAAGCATCACTAATTTATTTTAGTTGTCATTTAAGAAATGACCAGAAGGTTATTAATCATTAAAACAATCTCATTCGAACCTTCCTTTGAACTTGCTCCACATGGTGCCTCTGCCAAATACAAAATGAACAAGAACGAAACTATGTACATTTTTATTTTCATTTACCAAATAAATGTAATATATATATATATATATATATATATATATCAAAAATTATTTTATACATGTAAAATAATTTTTGAATAAAAAAAATATAATCGCTTATGATAAAACAGTTTTCTTGGTGATTTACAAAACAAAAAAATAGCTAATTTATCAATATTTGACAAATTACTTTTTTAAATGCTGAATATCTTTTAAAGTAAACCATCAATTTTATCGCGTCGATGCAAAGGACATTTTTTGTAGTAAATTAAATTTCATACAAGTTTTTCATATACATTTTTGCTGTAGGTCTCATTGTTTAAGAGATTATGACAGAAAAACAATAATTTTATGGAAAAAAAAAGTTAAGTTTAGTGGCCCGTACTATCTGTGAGTGAGTTACAATTACACCGCAATGGACACTTTTGTAGAACAATCATTTCTGAGAAAATCCCAACTTTGGACGAGGAGATACTATGAAACGCCTCTGAGCTATATAAATTTAAAAAATAAAAATGTAGGTTTACGTAGGTAAATGGGAAATCTTTAAAATTTAGAAAAAAAGTACTTAGAATTTGGAATTAAGTGCTCCACCTTTAACAGATTTTTTTTCAGTATAAAATATAGTAAATCATCGTTTAAAATGAATCACAGCCTAATATATACACGCAACTAGTTTTTTTTCAAAATGCCCTCTCGACTAGGCTTAGGGAGGTGAGGAAAGTTGTCTGTAAAAACCCGAACTGTAAATATTTAGAGATCGCGCATCGCAAATCTCTATTCATCACGTAAATAGCATGGGAACAAATTCCAAATTTAAAATTAAAAAAATAAGCCAACGGACGTATTTGACCGTCCAACACATTGGACGTAGGAAATTGAACGGTCTACAAAAATGCCTCTCGTTATTTTCCGATAAACCGACTCGTTCAAAAGTTATTCAAATTATTATCAATATATAAAAACTATCATAACCGAAAAAAATTAAATTTAGTGAATGTTATTATTACATTATTGTAAGATTCGTTTGTAAATGGTTTTAGACATTTATATGTCTAAAACTATTTACAAACATTTCCGCATCGAACAATTAAAGTCCCAAAAGTCCAGTAGTTTTTAACTGATGCCCGAGCAAAGAAAAATTATTTTCGTTATGTAGTGTACCAAAATTTTCATTAACTGTTTGAATAATTTCATTCTCACCCTTTGAACCTCCTCCAGCTGAAGCCTCTGCAAAATACAGGATTATCAATAACGGATAATATGAACAACAAATGGATTTGCAAATATTACATTTAACAAGGCTAAATTGTTTATGCAGTTAAAAGAAAGTATAAATTGTATAGGAATATAGGTGTATATGCATTATAATACATTTATGTGTACAGTTGTGCATACAACGAGATATCTGCATAAGCTGATGCAGCCGCACAGAGATCGCAACTGAGGTAGTACAAATATGTACTTTTTGCTTGATTTTATACTTTTGAAAGTATTTTGAAATATTTAATTACTTGAAATTGTACAAGGGTCTGTTTCATATTTACTCAACCTTGGTTTAGCTTTTTGCAAAAATAGCTTAATACGTAACTCACACTCTTCCTGAATCTTTCTGAGTTTTATTTTTTCATTATTATTAAGAAATATAAATCGGAATTCAGACTATTATTGTTCTCACCTTTCTGTTCACCTTCTCCAGCTGCTGCTGCTGCTGCTGTAGAATCAAAAAAAGACACAAATAATTAATTAATTGAAGGAAAAAAAAGAACAAAATTAATTCAAAATACCGGTGCAGTGAAAAAAAGAAAACAAAAACGTCAATTCGAAAACACAAGTATACTGAGAAAATTATAATATCAAAACATCCTCGAAATAAAAATTTTCAGTCATAAACTTGTGAAAAACTAGAGTAAAAAAACTGACATCGAATTGTAGATATTCATCATCGTTAATACGTTACTTTGGACCATATACTTATTTTTATTTTAAACGTCGCTAAGTGTCTCCTAATTCTTGTTTGTTAGTCATACGAGGCAAACTGTAATGGCGTACCCGCAGCGGCAGAGGCGCCCCCGCCGCCCGCGCCGCCCGCCGCGGCCGCCGCTGCTGCTGCTGCCGCTGCCGCTGCTGCGGTGCAAAAATGTTTATGTTCCTAGTGCCTTGAAATTCTATAAACGTCTTCAACTAGACGCTCTCTCGTTACATCCAAAGCGAAACAATGCTATATGCCAACATGATTTACACGATTTATATAAGATACAAACATAATTCAAAGAAAATCCTCAAGAAAATACTACACAATTTTATTGCTTGTTATTATATTTTGATAAACAATTCACCTAAAGAAAAAAACAGATGATAATGAAACGCTACCAAAATAGCTTAATTTTAAATTCCAAATCATGCACTTCTTACAGTTTTTTTTTTCATATGTTATACGGTCAAACCTCTTTAAGTCGAACATCAGGGGACAGGTCATAAACTTCAAGTTGTAGAGTTACCGACTTATGGAGGGACGGCGCGTTAAGTGCATTTTGATTCAAGTTTTAGAAATTAAGATTTATTCTATCTAATTTTGAATTAGAGTTGAAATAAATAAAAATTCAAGAGCCAGAGGTAACAAACATATTCATACACACATATTTATTTTAAATCAACATTATTTCAGAACATCCTTAAAATAAATGATAGAAGTAATATGTACACGCAAAAGGTTGGTAATTTTCTTTTGCTTTAGATAATTTGGTTGTTCTCCACTTAGCATTTTCTAAAATATAAAGAGCGAAAAATTCATGTTCTTCAGAGTTGCCGATTTGCCCTACAATATATTCAAGTTGTCTATATCATCTAAATATTAGTCTCCATTGGCGGTTAAACCAAACTATTTCTGACAATTTTTCAATAGACAACAAATAACTTGCTTCGTCAAAGTTCAAATGAAATCAATAATCATAATAAATACCCAAAATCTAAGAAATAGCACCAAGCAAACACGTTTATCATTTCTTAGAACTAGTAATCCTATTTATTTTTCACTCATAGTATTTGATTTTGATTTCGAGTAATGAAGGTTTGGGGGCTTGAAAGAAACAATACTTTTGTTCGAGTTTTGGAAATTGTCGACTTATTGAGGTACGTCTGTATAAATAGGTCTTAATATATTTATAATTTACATAGTTGAAAATTTTGAATTGTGTATTGATATTACTAGAAAGAAATCAAAAATGATCGTGTTCCATTCTTCAAGCAATATTAACTTACAATTCCCATTGTGTGGTTTATTGTCAGCCGGATGTCCGATTGGAAATTAATATTGTTTTGCTTTAGAGAAAGGTGCACGGTACTGTGATATAAATATGTCTTTTTTCTAAATAGATGTTTTGTTTCTAAATATATTATTGTATCAATTCGCGGAAATCGATAATTAGATGATGATGTGACATAAGTGACGTTAAGTACGCGTTCCGCCGACCTTGGAATCTGCTCTGGCACTACGAATCCTCATCCCACGAAGTGAAAATAATTCGAGAGAATTGACATATATCGAACGAAGCAAGAGTCAAAATTTTATTTGCCATAACATAACCGCCAACATTAAGTACTAAAGTTTATGATAACTAAGAATTTTGTTGTAACAAGTTACAAAGCGCAAACAAGATGAACTATATGATATAGTGTACAACTTTTTATCTCTTCAGTCTTATTCTATGCAACTCGATAATATCAATATTTCGATGCTTATTGTAGAGTGATCGGCAGAAATTTACTAAAACAAAGCGTTTGACATTGTTTTCTATACTTAAGTATTTTAGACTTGTTTTGATACACAGAAATAAATTATTTAATTATTTTCAAGTATTGATTCTCACCTTCTTGTGACTCCTTTTCAGCTGACGCCGCTACAATAATTTAAAAATAATAACATTAAAAAAATCAGTTAATTTTAAATTTATTTAGAAGCGGTGCCGTTAAAAGCGTACTTCTTAGTATGTCTCATTCATACTATTTCGTGTTCATTCACGAGATAACTACCTGCAGCAGCAGATGCGCTAGCAGCTGAAGCTGGAGCTGGAGCTGGAGCTGGAGCTGGAGCTGTAAATGAGAATTATTTAGTTTCATTGTATCATTAAATTGACCAGAAATGCTCAATTAAATTGACAACAACCGAAATAAAAGAATACCACCTGATAATATGCCAATATTATATTTTTGGATGTAAAAATATGTAGCCACTTTATATAGCTTAATTTAAAAATATACGAATCTAAAATGTCTTATTGATGCATTGGTAATATTTATTGCTAATTTATATTGTTATGTTTAACTATAAATAATAATGAGATAAGAGAACCAATAATCTAATATCGAGTTCATTTCTAGTGATATTACCGGGTGTGACTTACCAGGTTTTTCCTCATCAGGTTTAATGACGGCCGGATGTCCTGTTGGAATTGAGATTGTGTTAGACTTTCCATTCGTTTTAAACTCATTGTATACTTTTCTTCGGACAAATTTCTTGCGAAGAATATTGAATATTGATATGATTCATCATTCATCATTCATTCAGTCTCGTTTTATCTATGTGGTCGAATGTATTCTTTGTGTTCTTTTACCTATTGCCACGGGATTCGCTGTAACGAAGAAAAAAAATTTAAGTCATAAGAATCCGTTACTCGTCTCTTTAGGTGAGCTTTCAGGCGTATCACCTTGCACGCACTCAATGCCACTTGTTTCAAGGGCTAACCGCAAACCTACAACAGCAGACGGGAGCCTGCCTGCTCGTGACTTTTATATATTACACCGCCGAGGGTGCCCCACAGCCTATATTTAAAATTAAGGAATTGGATAGCAGCCCCTATACGCTGGCTCAATTAGAGTTAAAGTTTGCTAAAGACCACAGTCGCCAATTCGGTAACATGCTCTCTGAAGTGGATGAATTTGACGTAAGTTAATAGCTTATTAATCGGTTTGACCGTGATCAGAACTCAAACCCAGATCGTCTGCGTGGGTCAAAGGTTATACTTCCTGTTGCTGTAATGGCTACGCTCTGTCGCTCTTTACAGTAAACATACCTTATAAACAACGAGTACAAAGCCGCAAAATCTTTTTTAATGTTGGAAAGATGATCAAATTGCTATTGTAATTATATCTTGAAATTAAATGAATACCGATGATCACGTGCACGTATTCACACGTTTTTTTTGATAAACGATAAAAAATATAATGTTTCTGTTAATTTTTAAAACTATTTATCACAATTAATGCATTCATGTAATCTATTCCTCATTGGCAAGGATTTGCATAAGCAAAATCTTTGTAAAAACTCAATTTTCTTGTTGTATAACCATTTCATGAGAAATAAATATTTAATGACGTAACAACTAAAGAGCATATCTTTGCCGTGATAGAGTAAATATTAAATATGAACAATAATACTTTAATGAGAAACAAATTATCGAATAAATTCAAATAGGAAATGTATATATAAAAGCGATATGGGTAGGAATGTTCCCTATGGACTCGAAAACGGCTGGACCGATATTAATGAAATTTTCAGGATATCTTCACATAGCCCAAAGGATGATCCTGTGAAGTTTAGTAGCGATTATATAAACAGATTTTTTTTTGTTTTTTTTTTTAGCATTATCGAGAGGCAAACTGGCATGCGAGCCAGAGCATAGGTGGTCACTGCTGCCCATGGACACAAGCGACTTCAAGGGAGTCACTAGTGTGTTGTCGACCTCTTGGGCAGAAATCTAAATTCGTAATAGGATATTGATGGAGGGACAAGTGGACTGATGGAGGGAGGTTGTGGAGTGATGCAGGAGGAGTCGGTTTTTAGAACTCTCCCCCCTGGACGAAATGAAAACAAAGGAAACTGTTATTTCACGCCTGTAATCTGTGCAAATATGTTATTGCACTGGTCAAGTTGGCCCATTTATGTGGTGCAGCCAAGTCGACTGTAGCATGGCTCTACCACAATGGATGGCAAATTTGTGTCATATGTATTTTCCCTAAAAATGAGTACTTTTGTTTTCTGCGCTTAGCAATGCACCGCACTTATAGAATCTGCTAAAACTTCGTCACATAATCGCTCCCATCCACGCAACAGAAGTTATCAAGCTATAGATAATTACTGCTACCTGTGCTAGGCCGGGGCGGGTCGCTAATATTATAATAAAACAATGGCCATTTTGTGTTCTTGCCCATATCTTTCTTTCTTCATGGATTATAAATAATTTCATTTCTTCATAAATTCAATTTATTAAGACAGAAACTTACGGATCTTTCAAATTTTGTGTTCAATGAACTTCGATTCTTAATTAATTACTCCACGTTTTACGACAATATATTATTGTATTTATCGCTTCCTATAACATCAACTGTTAGAGTTATTTTTTCTAATGAAAGCAATTATCTACACGACTTTAATAACATTCGCTTATCTTACACAAAATATTATTATGAAAATCAAAAAAATAATATCTTAATAATGATGATATCATATAAACAGCACCATTTGATCCCAAACTGAACAACGAGTATGTATTATGGATATCAGATAGTGGGAAGATTATACATTTATTTTGTGTACTTATTTATATATACGGAATACATAGAAACACCTAGACTCAAAAGAAACATTAATTTTTATTAAATAAGTGTCGAGTGCGAGATGAGAATTCACGCGCCTAGCGCAGCAGGTGGAGTCACTACCAACTGCGCCGATCAGCCAGTCACTTATGAGTGCTGTTTTTTTTTACTATTTGAATGTTGTCTTACCTGCTTTGCCCAGTTCGCCGTGCTCCGGAGCTTCGCCATGCTCTACAAAATATTTGACAAATATTTTAATACGTATTTCATGGACATTTTAGTGTGCACTAGGACTATAAATTTAAATTATTTTTATTTTTCCTTACTATCTCAGTAATCAATATATCCATTTTAAGTCTAATATAATCTAATCGGTCACATTATTCGATCTCAATCAACACTATCACTTAAACTAAATAATAGGGATCTGATTTAATTGATATTCCGAAAATACTTACTGCTAAGTCCGCTGTAATACTTTTGGACTTCTTCACTAAATTGCTTAGCTTTTGCTAAAGCTGCGTGTATTTGGGCTTCGTAGTCAACCGCTTCTGTCAACACATCCTTTCATTAGCAAGAATGTAACAAGATAACCATTGTGTTATTGTATTCCAAATAATCTTAAAAACGACCAACTCGGTTAAAATTATTGTTTAGATTTTATGTAGTATTTCGAAAATAAGTGAATGTACCTACAAAAAAGAGGGCCGGCCGAATATGGCGACTACCCATATAAATAAAGATTTTAAAAATTCTAGACTCAAATAAATTTATTTATTGTTTTAAAAATAAAAATGTACTTTATAAAGTCTATATTTCACTTCATTTCATAGTATTTGTTTCACACTGTTCTTTGAATTTTAACTATATAATACAAATTAACGTTGAAAATAATACAGCTAATTCACAAGCTATTGTTAAATAATGAAAAACGAGTCACTATATATATAATAATTCTAATAGTAACTTATACTGTACCTTTTTCATATCTTCACAACATATACATCATTATCTTATTTTTGAGAATAGTTTGAAATATTCAATAATTGAATTCAGAATCTTTAGGTTTATTCATAATTATGAAAAAATTTAAATCAAAACAGAATCAATTACCGTTCTTACTTTTCTGTCCACCTGCTCCTGCTGCTGCTGCTGCTGCTACAAAATAAAAAAAAAAACATCCATAAAGACAAAATAATTAATTAAATAAATTTTTTGAAGAAGAAAAAAATTATTAAATAACACCGCTACAATAACAAAATTATCATATTGAAATAGCTTCGACGTATTAATTTTCTATTACACACTGAAAAAAAATAGAATAAAAAAAGTGAGATCGCATCATAGATGTCCTGCTCGCTAATGGGTCCATTTTGAATATATATGCGCTTTTATTTTAAATGTCGCTAAGGATCTCTTAATCCTTATTTGTCAGTCATACGAGGCAAACTAAAATGGCGTACCCGCAGCGGCAGAGGCGCCCCCGCCGCCCGCGCCGCCCGCCGCGGCCGCTGCTGCTGCTGCTGCTGCTGCCGCTGCCGCTGCTGCTGCTGCGGTGCAAAAATGTTTATATTCCTGTAGCCCTCAAATTCTATAAGCATCTTGAAATATTCGCTTGTAACATCCAAAACGAAACAATGTCATATGTTAATTGATCAAATCAACAAATCAGAATGCTTATTTAAAAAACAAACAATTGAAAAAAAATCATACTATAATTATTGCTTGATTAATTCATCAATCTATAATTGCTTATCGGAAATTGAACTTCAAATTGCTACTGTGCTAAATTTCTTAGTCGCCGTAAGTTTGTAGCGAACCTAAGATGAGGTGGTATGCAAGGTATGCAAAAAAAACCATCACAAGGGAGACTTTTCATCATAATTAAGAAGAATTATAACTATCAATGAGGTAATGAGGTTGAAGCAGTGATGTTTTATTTTACGTCCATAGTGAACTCATTGTAATTCATTGAATTTTCAGGTAAAATGTTGAATTAAAAATTATATTTAAATATAAAATTTATATAAAAATTATGAATTGGCAAAGTAGCTCCTGAAATTGAAATGTTATTTATGATTTATATTAAATCTATATTAATGGTCAAAATTATTAAAACATTCTACCTGAATACAAATAAAACTGTTTATTTTTAAATTTAAATACTAAGAAATCAAATACAAATGAATTCAATCTTTTATTTATATTTGTTAAAATCGAGAATTAATCTGGTCGAACTCATTTCATAGTAGTGGTATAATGAGCGCTGTCCATGTTAGTATAAAAATTTACGTGGATCACTTTCCGATCCTTTTAAACTTGCGACATAACCTGTTTCTTTTCAATCTTACATCTGATCGTTTTCAATTCAAAAGTTATTCATAATTTCTTTGTGCTTAATCTTCAGGTTTGGTTTTAAGCGTTAACACCGTGATTCAGAAAGCAGAAGGATCGTTTTGCTTGGCTTTTATGCCATTTTTTCTTCTGAGGGATATTAAAACTTGCAAATAATATTTGAATATTTCTTTTGATTTTGGCACGATAAATCAGGTGTCAATCGACGATCATCCATTGTACCTTATAAAATTATTAAAACGTCAAAAAATGTCAAGCACTATGTTAACGATGTCGGTGACAAGAAGAGATATTTCCTCTAAATTTATTTCTTATTTACATGAAAAAATATAGTCAACAACTCTTAACGATGAACGTCTTGGCGTTAAACTGATACTGTTGTTAGTAAACAACAGTACAGTAATATGTCAAGAGCTACCACAAAATATAATATTCAAAGATGGTCGTAAAAGTGTTGACAGTTTTAGAGTATTGAAATAAAACATTTGCTTGTTATATGAAATGTAAAATATAAACATCATACTTGAAAAAAAACTATACAAATAATTTAAAGCTATTGGAACTGAAAGATTCGGTTTCATAATCGCCACCGACGACTTACTAACAAAAACAGCAACATAATCAGAAGAGAAATATAATCATTTATATGACATACAAATGATTTTTTTCTATGTACAAGTTATATTTATCGTTAAAAGTTGATCTTCCACTATTTTTCAGTCTTCCACTGTTCTGATTTAGATCGCCGGGCCAAGATCTTAAATCCTCCACTCCATCCCTCGAGCCGGGCGAGTAGAGGCCGGTCCAGCCAGGCAGAAGATTGACCATGGCCGCTTAACCAATGCGCTCACAATGTTGTTTTTAGCTAAAAACGGTCGATTTGCTGCGCTCTGGTTTAGTGCTTAGTCATTATTGACGAAAACTTCTTAGGCGGCGATTCGATAATTGGACGAGAATCGAGAGTGAAATTTCAAGGACGCGCCACGTTGAGGCACATTTCGTTATACGAGAGAAAAAAAACATAACGTATAGCAAAGGAGAAGGAGAGCTCTACATTCTCATGTCACGAGGGTGGAGCAAAAAAGAGCGACTCACAATACTAAACAATAGAATAAGATGACGTCGCGCATGCGCGCGTTGTAGATGTACGCATCAAGCTCTATATATAAACAGCGAGGTATCATGCGTTGTGTAATTATTATTGATCGCAGCGTTTAGTAATTATTTAAGTTTTTTTTTACATTTGCGTCCTGTGATTGTTTGATTATCTTCGTGAAGAATTGTTATGTAAGTACATATATTTAAACTATTAAAATAATATCAATAGTAATGTTTCTTAGTTTAAGAAATTTCACTTCTTGTGTATGGACGGTGCTACATACGTATTTTTTTCGATTATTTAGTGCTAACGATTAATTCTAAGAAATATTTACCCGCTCCTGCGCCAGCTCCACCGCCATGCTGATGAATGTATCCACCTCCATGTTCTATATAGAAAAGTATACAACCATTAAAATACGTAGGAACTCCTTTTTGTAGCAAGATCTTTAACAATCTCGCTACTGAAATATTTCTGGGGGCCTTCATTTTCCATATTATTAAGTACAGAATGTGCTTTCACGTATCACCTTTTAGTGGTAATTGCGATTCATAAAAGATTTAAAAAGGTAGGAGCTATCTACGTACCTTGTTTAAGACGTTAAGCAATACTTACTGTATCTTTCGCCGCCGCCGTATTTTTGTTCAATTTCTTTGCTAACTTTTATTATTTCTGCTGACGCTTCTGCCATCTCTGCATTTGTGTTTACGGGTTCTGTTTAAATATCACTTTATTATTTGAAAAGTTACTAAAATTTTAAAATTTATAAGTTACGCAATCGAAAGTTTTTTTATTTTTAAATGAGTAATAATATATTACATCCATAAACATGACTAATTTAGGCGATAATGAAATAATGAAAGGTATGGTAGTTTTGCCTTTTTTTTTAATTATCTATATGATTATAATTTCTTTAATCAAAATTCTTGTTTGAAAAGAGAACAAGGAAATCACGTTTGTAATGACCATATAACAATAAGTGAGATAGATTTTAACGTGATGAGCGCTACCACTTCGGTCTGTCTAGCTACCAATTACCCGTTAGACACAATGAACAGTATAAGTATCGAAGTCGAATTACTTACAAAAATGTAAACATAAGCATAAGCTATAATTCCATATAGGAAATGTTGCAAAATAAAATAATAATACGAAGTATTTTAATTTTTATAACCAGGTTTTAAATTAGATTTTACATTTTGATCTAATTTCCACACTACTATCGAATTTGACAAAAATTTGTTAAAATTTCAATATATATCAATTGTCTTATTTTAAAGACTACATCTTTTTGAATGTTTTTAATAAATAGTTTTTGTTTTTTCAGTGTTGAAATTATATGATTAATACGGTATCTTACTAATATTCATATCAAATCTAATTCTCAAAAAAAAAAAATTGAACTCACTGATCTCATAATGTTTCGCAGGCGCAGCCGGCACTGGTTGTATATATTTAATTGGTGCATTAAAATGAACTTTATTCGCTGGATCTGCAAAACAGAAATTATTAGCTGAGACTCGGGACAAGAATCCTCATTTAAAAATATTTAAACATTCACTCACGCAAGTACTTCTTCCATGAGTCGTCATTGTAAGAAGACGCGCCTTCCACGTGATGCACTATGAAGTTTAATCGAAACAAATCCAATTTAATACGTAGATTGTGAATTAAATTTAACTTGGTGAATTAAAACTGTATTTCCTTCCTCATTAGTTGTACTATTTCTAGTGCATACTAAAATGGTTTTAATATTTTTACATTACCTACCGTAGGGTGACCTCGATTTGATCCCCAAAATCCTTTACAATTAAAATAAAGGCAACATCGAAAACTTTAACGACATACAACCAAATTCAGAATTTATTTAATATATGCAAATTAGAGCTCTTTATGGAAACAGATGTTACCTACGCCGAAAACTTTATAAGTTCTGATGGTAAACTTGATTTGTGTACCAAAATTGTCTCTTTCCTTGTTTAATATAGAAATGGCATGTCACGCATACCATTGGCCAAATGCGAGGACACGACGGGTTTGTAGAGCGCCGGCTCCGAGTGATGGTAATTACTAGCGCCACCTATTTCATGATAATTAGGTACGCCGACGTAGCCATGGTTAAAGCTCGGAACTCCTGCAAAAGATGATGCTTGTGCTGTGGTGGCATACTGGTGAGCTGGTATTCCAAGTCCATAGTTTTGTTGTCCAAGTAACCCAAAGTTACTGAATTTGTGGTTCGGAACACCTGCGGCTTGATTGAAATTTTGAATTTCTGATGAGCCAAGTTTAAATTCATCGTTTGGATGTCCAGAAGCGTGGCCGAAATTTTGGATCTCAGGTGTTCCACTATGCAAAACATGGCTTTGAATTCCAGCACCTTCGTTGTAGTTGTGAGTTGCGGGAACCCCAAAATTAAATTCGTGGTTCGATGCTCCAAATCCGTGATTATAATTCGGGATAGCTGGAGCTGCACCATGATTAATATTGGTGAATCCGTTATGATTTGGCACGGCAGGAGCTGCATGATTGTAGTTTTGATGGCCTAAAGACCCAACGTTAGGGGCAGTCGATCCGAAATTATGAAATCCATTGTTGTCTGGTGCTGCGGGTGCGCCGTGATTAAAATTTTGACCTCCCAACTGTAATCCTGTATCAAATAATTTTTTTTCTTAAAAACTTACATTTCTTAGTAATGAAGAAACTACCAATAATATTTTCAAAAACACCTCAAAAGTCCGAATTCGAATGTTAGCCAAAACATTGGTTAGACGTGTTTAATGGGTTATCTGCTTTTGATATGTCGTTTATAAGCGTGTTTCTTTTGCAGATATCGTCAACGCGGGAAAAATAATAGAATGTCATGTGTCTAAAGCTGAATAGCTATGATACTTTTAATTAATTAGACACTTCGTGGACTTACCTGATTCGGTTTCTAGGGGACTAAGAGTTTCTGCGTATATTCCACATACGTTAAAACCTCCATCAACATCAGACATTGAAGCGCAAATATTTATAACAATAACATTGAGAAAACCTTAAATACATTTTTTTATATTCTTGCATTTATTACCATTTGATACATTCTACCATTCTTACATTTGCGTGGCTGTGATATTTCTTTCGGTTGACCACGAAGTTTTTAAAAAATAATCAAGTTTGTAATATGTTTTAATAGACAATATCACGTACGATGACGTTATTGTAAGATTTCTTTATAATCAAACATTTAAGTTTTTTTCCAGTAGTTTACTACAAGTACAGTTCATTACAATCAAACATTTAAGATTGTAGTTAAATGTCCAAATAAACACTATTTACAGTACTGTTTGACTTACTCCTAAAACACAGCAAGATCGAGTAGAGACTCATGTCGCTCCAGTTTACTTAGATTTGTTTAATACGTCTACCATAAATATAAGGAAAGATTTTGAGCTAATTTTCAAATATTACTGAAGAAAATCTGATTTTATTTGACGCTGACATAAATTGTTTTAATACTTACATTTTGAACTGCATGATTGTGGACATAGCGACGATGTCATACGAAGAGATCGCATTAGCACATGCAAACTTTTTTATTGAGAATCATTTGTTTCAAATGTAACGCATTTTGTTGTAAGAAATTAAAATAAATTTCATATTGTGTTTGTTTATTCTCCCATATAACAAAATTTTCAGATAGAATATATGTGTATAAAAGTGTATGTAAAAATTTTGGCTATCGATAAACTCGAAACGTAAAATCGGATAATATCCAAATAGTGATCGTAGTGTAGCGAATTTAAAACGACTTGGATTTATGGTAATATTTTTATTTTTGTTATTTTTATTTTGTTAAAAAAAAGTAATTTCCAGATTACAGCATATAGGTTGCAGTTTTTTTCAATTCCCTGAGGCTCATATGTTAATCTCAAACATCGGTTTTAAAACAGCCAATTAAGTAACCTTAAATTTGGTCTTCAAAATATTACAAATATATGTACATGTTGGAACAATACATGTAACAATAATAATAAACAATACAGTAAGAATGTACCGAAAAGCAGAACCCTTTTTTTTGTGATTGAAACAGCATCTTGAGGCATCAAAATAGTACTTAGGTTTCCCAACCCTATAGGGTCGTGCGAAAAGTGAACGTGTATATTGGTAACGGCCGGCGGGGCGCGCGAGTCGCCGCCGCTAGTCGACGTCAGCTGCGTAGTTTTTCGATAAATTTTATGGTGACTTTACTCCAAAACTCTATACTCTCTTTTTTTCCTTTTGCAAAAATAATAGACCGCTTTTAAAAAAGCAGTTATTCGGGTATAGGCGATGTGTGTGCATTATACACGATTTTATTTTAAAAAAGTACGTTTGATAACTAAAGTAAGTGGCAAGAATTATTACCAGGTTGTTGTGCGTTGTGAGTCAAGTGTTCGCCTCCCACTTCGTGACCCTCCGGCTTATGGGATGGAACCGATTCTACGGGACACATACATACATTTTAATAAAAATAATTACACATACAACATTTCATTAACTTAATATGAACCTGAAAACATACAATTGACATAAAATTTATTCCAATCACCGTATTATTGAAGGCTGTCTGCTAATGGCGTTACTTTGAATAAATACTGCACTAATTATCTAATACAGATACGAACTTGTAATCATTGGCCAAATTAAGCTGTCACGTGAAAAGACCCTTCGAAGTCCTAATCTTAATCCGAACTCGACGATCTCGACTGAGAATCTAATCTTATTTCTCAAGTAAATCTCACGAAAAAGAAAATATGATTAAGAGTTTTTATTATTTTTTATAACTCAATATTCCAATCAATAATAAATGTAAAAATTGTATTTATAAAATAAAAGAAAGATCATATTGGAAATCATGAATACTCTGACAAACTTACCGATCACGGATACCGCAGAAAGAAGAAGAACTACTGTTATTGGAAAACTTCTGCAATTTTTGGCGGAAGACATTTTAGCTGGCACCTTCACCACTGAAAGACCCAACGCCTTTGAACATCAAGAACCCACTTAACCGGTATATATAGAATTCTGCAGCTGTTTAAACACCGTCTGCGTCCAAACTAAGTAATTTATATTCGAATGGTGACGTGTGCTCTACATGTTTTTAACCAAAGCAATTTATTTCGCATTGTGGTAATTTCAGATATTCATAATTGATGGTCCAAAAACTGAAAATACGAATAGCGCAAATAATGAATTATCATGTGCATTATTAAATAAACATCGAAACATGCACTTGAGAAATTTAAATCAAACAATACGAGCAGTGATGTCCTTTGTTTATCGATATTATACTTTGAATCGTAGATATTTTTCTCTAACAAACGATAAGCAGTGGTAAGAGGTATAAGTTCAGCTTGTGTCTATTCCCCAAAAATTTTTCTAAGCTGTCGTCGTTCGGGGAATTGAACTCGACCACTTCAGGAATTGTTGATTTTAAAGCTAAAACCGAGTCGTTTTCCTGTTTATAACCCTGACTCAAAAAAATTAAACGATTTGTGCGTAACCGAACTACGAAAGATGTTATTGCGTTCAATACCTTTTCTAGGAAATATTTGAACAACTAAAGTGACAGAACCGATATGTCGAGTGACTGATGTTTATGAAAAAAATTTGAGACTTTTTTTGTTAGTTTTGTTAGTGAGCCGATACCAAAAATATTATGTAATTACGAAATAAATATAAGGATAAAATATTTAATAAAATTGAAAATTGAATTAATATAAAAAAGTAAATTGGCAAGGATTACTTAAAAATAAACGGAAAATTACTTTAATTTTGTTTCTCGACATAGTTCTTTGCAACAAGGACATTTTGCTTTTATTTTATGTTTAAAGAGAGAACACTGATTATATTAAAAACTAATTGGCCCAGCAGACGTCTTTCTGCACTCACTGGTAGGTGAGTTGCCCGTATAGTTATTGCCCGCAATTACGTCAGCATAGACGTGAAATTATTTTTTTTTTCTTTTGTATCGACCAATGTCGATTTCAATTCCGGTCTCGTTGTCGATTCCGGTCCCGCCCTCACACTCGTTTCCCGACCCCAGTCCCATTCTTAATTTCGGTTCCGGTCCCGCTTTTAATTCCGATTCCGCTACCAATAACAGTTTCTATTTCAACGAATCTGAGGGATCAAAATAATATATAACCAATATTACTTGAAGATAGCGTAGCTTTCTGTAAACAAATGAATTTTTAGTATCTATGTAATAGTTCGGTTCAATAATGCAAATACATAGGTCGAAGCCGCCAACGAACCCTAGTAGAAATAACATACGAGACATGGAATACCCCGCTCACACTTTAAATTTAGATCCCGTCTTTTCACTCCTTTTCGACTTCTCATTTCTAGGACATGATGACGCCGTTTCCACCGTGTCTCCGTACCCGCTTTAAGTCCTTGGTTTCGTCTCGATCTAATCCCGATTCCAATTTTGCTCCCAATTTTTTTACGCAGGAATCTTAAAATTTGTCGTTATAAAAAGTACCCTAAATGTAGTCAATAAGCTTCTCTACCTTCCAGTGAAAGTTGCATCGTGATCTGCTCAGCAATTCCAAAGATACCCCGGACAAACAAATGGATAGACAGACACAAACTGTTCTTTTCTTTCATACACTTATTGTCCTGACAATAACGAACACAACAAAAGAAGAATTATAAGATTTGGTGCAGTCGTTCGAAAGCGATACGCGTACATACATTTTGGGCATTCATATTTATTTAGATAGATAAGACACAACTGTCAGTTGACGGTATAGCTTAGTTGCACATATTTGTCTAATCGGTAAACCAACATATTTGCAATTTGCCTAATTTCACGGTTATTATAAAATTATTTTAGTCCTGAATAAGACTGAATTGTCTTATAAAACGGTAACTTTTTACCCCACCATCTGTACGTTAGAATTTTATTTATAAACAATAAAGAGAGCAAATACGCTTCTACATGTAGCACATTATGCACAACATTTACAATTAAACACTTACAATTTAGTGTAATGGATGTTTTTCATATATAAATATATGCGCATATGTTTTTCATACGTAAAAAATAAAAACATATATTAAATTGATTAGAACACGTTTATAAGACGCGATGCGCATGTGAAACTCGATACCTTCGATAACCCTACAACGTCTCAGGGGCAAATCCAGGAGCGATCATACCCCTATGCTCTGCATGACCCGGGCTGAGTCTTAGTCTCACTATTTTAATCGAATTAGAGACGGTCCTCCTTGAACCTTTACGTACCCACGCCTGACTCCAACGCTGGATCCGCTCTCACCGAGTCTGCAGTTTGGGACGTGTGCCAATGAACTTATCCGAGATGTGTTACATAATGATCAACTGTCAGTGCTGATGGTGATATTGAAACTTTAGTGAAAGTGCACGAAAATTTCACCAAATTCAAAAATTTCACTATCATAATGTTCTCTAACAGTTCACAAGAATTGAAATATGTTTTAGCGTTATCGTACAGAGAAATCGAAATGTAAAGCTTCTATGTATTATTAGAACACTGTCATAGCTAAATTTACGTTGGAATACCAACGTAGACTTAGCTTTGGCTATATTTTAATAAAAATAAGGAACATGTTATAGTGAAAGTTTTTTTACTTCCATAATTACATACTTTGAAAAGATATTTTGAAACAATTTTTACAATTATATATCCACTGCCGAGCTGCTGCTCATTTATCCCTAACTAATTATTTACTCTCATTATTTTGCCACTTAAAAAAATTCTGTAATTTTGATGGCAAGGCAACCGTTCCGCAGTACCTACAGAGAAACAAGGCTACTTGAAACAGTGTTGTGCCCGGTGCTCTTAAGTGAAGATCATCATTATCTCAAGACAATCCCAACAAACCCAAACACGGCTACAATACCTTGTTCCGTGATGTAATTCCAGTGCTTACCTTCCAGGTCCCTATTCAAACCTTCAAAACTAATCACGACTAAAGTGTATTTCGAGACAATTCCAAGAATCCAAACCACAACTAGAACATGTTGTTCCATTATGGCATTCTAATGTCAACCTTCCGACTTTATCATCAAGCACCTAAAGAAAATCATAGCCAAAATGCATTTCAAGACAATTCCAACAAACCCAAACAGCGTTAGGACACGTTGTTCTATTTTGGAGTTATAATGCAAGATTTCCAACTCAATCATCAGACCCTCAAAATTGCTCATGACTAGAGGACATCCCAAGACAATTTCAACAAACTCAAATATGGCTAGGATGTACAGCAATTAATTTAAAAACTTGGCACAGGAACGCTATAACAGAATACTGTTATAGAGTTCCTGTGTTTACATTCTGGCTTCATCGTCAGGTCAGTTCAGTCACGCCGTATTATTATATTTTCATCAGAACTAAGATTCATCATGATACAAAAATTATAAATGTATGAAACTTCCTCTCAGATTCCGTTACATTCATACATATAAGTAAAACTAACAAAAACGTGTTAATAAAGTAAGTTACAGGATAATGCAAGTCGATTACATCGAATATAAAATAACCTCATAATCTGTACTCTTATTTAATAGTCTATATGTACATTCAATTCAACTTTTTTGTTTTAATATAAACACATATTCGTTTTATAACCCATTGACTCGAATTCTCCCATTCTTAAAATTTACGTCTATCTGTATTTATTTTTATAACTCATAAAAGTATAAATCGATCTTGATGAAAATTCTCACACAGTAAGAACAAGTAATTGCATACGTGATAGGTTATAAAATATATGATTTCTTTAAAAGGTCTGTTTGTTTGTTTGTCTAAGCTAATCTCCGAAATAACTAAACAGGTTATTTCGGAGGTAATTTTTGAACAAATTTTGAACAGAAGTTGATTACCTACTACAATAAGAAAAATAATATTTTTATTTATCTATACTATTATATAAATTTATAACTCTAAATATACATTTTTGTATCAGATTTTATGATATATATTTGAGTTACTAACCCCATTTCCATAATTTTAAAATTCATGTCTATCCATCAGCCTATCTATATATGTATTTTTATAGCATAAGAACGGTTTAACCGATCATAATAGAAATGAGTAAAAAGTACGAACATGTGATTACGCAAATGACAGACAACACGTAAATTTGATACAAACCATAAAAAAGTAATCATTACCTTCGTATTTCTTTAGTAGCCATATTCATTCATTTCCATACAGTGTATGTGAGTTTGCACGTATATGAGTGATTATTTTGTCGTGGTTTTCCATGATTAATTGGTTATATAAATCTGTCATTTAATTCTGTTAATTTATTTGGTTGACTATTTGTCTACACGAATATAGAGGTAGTTTATGAGTTTGTTTTGAGTATAGGGGACAATCTCTGGAGCTACTGATCTTATTTCAGAAATTCTACCATTTAGCTTCTTTATTATCTATATTATTCCTGTATGCTATAGACTATTTTTATTTGAAGTAAAGAAATTCAAAAAGTAAGAAATCACAATAATAGTAATTGAAGTCAGAAAAACTAGCCGTTTGGTTGATTTATCAGCGTCTGCTTCCTAAACAGTTTGAAATCCATACTAAATTTATAAATGTGAAAGCCCGTTTGTCTTTCTGTTTGTTTGTCTCTCCATATGTTCAAATGATTTTGATGTTAGAAATAGATCAGACTTTAAAGAAAGACATAGTCTATCTTTTTGAGAGAGATAAAGATGAAATGAGAACGAAAATTTATATAGGACTTTGTATATTTTACATGTTAAAAACACCATATTTCATTATTTAGGTTTAGATAAAAAAAAATACATGTTTTATTGTTTTAAAAATTCCAACTATTAACGGGGTAAAATATGGAGTGAAAGTTTTGGATGAGATTTAAGTTAAAACATAAAAAGTTAATATTTAGGCGTTTATATGGAGAAAGAATCATATCGATGCTGTAGGTAAGAATTTCTCTATTCTATATATACATATATAATTATAAAACTTAAATTCTTTCAAATTATGTCCTTTTCATGCGAGAAGCATTTATCCATATTTCAAGTTTTTTTTATTCCTAGGTATGTTACCTTATCAGGTAATAGAATATATTTTAGCAAATAATATAACGTACACAGTAAGCAATAACTTTAATGGTAAATCAAGTTAGAAATAGACACTTTTAGAGTGTTTTAACAGCTGAGTAAGATATATAGGTATCAAATTAATGTACTATGTAAACCTAAAAAGACCTCCAAAAAAGATCGTAGTAATTCATTTTTATCTTCTAAGGATAACCCACAATAAGCATTTTAGTATTTAAAGTAACACCCAGCGTCGATGACGGCCGGAGCAGCACGGTTTTCGCGCTACTTCATTATAAAAAAAGAAACTGAATAAATATTTGTGTCGTACACACGAGCGCAGCCCCACACAGCTAGCGTGCAATAAACCTTAGAAGACTATTTTATTGTATTAATTTAAATTTTCTTTGTTGTGTCTAAACTGTTTTTTTTTTTAATTTTCTGTTTCCAACCTCGATCTTATCTCCGTATCCGCTTCCGGATGTACCTCATTCGCGATAGTAATTCCGACCGCGGTGTTAATTCTAATACGATTTACGATCTAGATCCAATATGGCCATCTTAATTATAATACAAATTAAATTTTTAGTTTTATTCATTTATTTGAAACACCTGTTATACATAATTTTGCATTTCTTATGTTTAATTACTAAATATGTGAAATGTCCTATTAATAATAGGTATTCACAACTTCTAATAAGAGACATTAAAGAACACACACTAAAGAAATTGATGACAAGTTTCATTATGGGACAAGTTTTTAAAAGACACCAAATAAAAATTCCTCATGCCGATGATGGCTTTATAATATAAGCTAAAATTAAATACAAATTGAAATGAAAATTAATGTAACAAGCAATTATCAAATCCGAACATTAAAATAGTGTATTCCAAAGAAAGAGACCTGATGATTCTGAATTTTTGTCCGCGTCCACTGAATATGTGCAAAACTCTAAACACAGATTATCTTTATTTTCCCAGGAAATGGTAAACTGGATGCAAGTATTCAAAAATCAATTCAAATCAAACAAAATCGTGAATTTTTCGTGACGGAGAATAGTTTAATAATATGTCTATCTACCCACCCTTTGCATATGCTAATACATTGCACAATCAGTTTAATAACTTAATATATATAATGTATATATAAAACACTTCTGATATATATAAAATACTTCTAATTTTTCAGAAGAAATAGGAGTACTTGACACCCTTGATTACTGATTATACTGGAGCTGAACAGACCATTTAGCCAGAATGATCGAAGATAGATAGACTACTAGATTAGCTGAGCCATCAGCTAGGAAGAGAGGAAGACCAGCAACCCGACAGGAGTATACCTTAGTAAGAGTAGTAAGTAATGACTGGAAAATAAAAGAAGATAGAGAATGGGAAAATCTGGAGGAGGCCTTCACGATTCATTGTTTTATTATTAATACAAATATAAATTTCGTTAAATGATCTAATAGAATTATACTATATTATCAGTTTATTATCAAATGTCAACACACTTGCATGCTATAACTTTTTAAATAAAATTTTTAGTATTTTAATAGAATTATACACTTTTAAAATGCAAAAAAAAATTATTTTGTATAAACTGAACTAGCGAACTTTTGATTCGTTTCAAACATAATTATGTACTTAACTACGTACATTACTATTTGTATCAAAACTATGTATTTCATACACGTACCTGTACATAGTACATAATGTTTAATATGGATCAACTAAAAGGCTTTCAATTATTTATAAAGACTGCGAGAAATAAAAAAAAAGTAAAATGTATATTCCAATATATCATATTTTTTTAAATTACCAAAAATTTGGAAACCAAAATTAATACTTCTTTTATTATACAATGATTTTACTAAATCGATATCGACAATTCCACAAACAAAAACACAACACTAGAAAATAAATTATCTATTGCAGCGTCCACACAAACTTAATTGCACCTCTTGTATGCTTTAGAGCTTGTTCTTAAACAAATACCTATCGGGTGGAAATCCATATACAATTTTAACATTTTGAAAACTAATTTTCTAAAAAATAATAAAATATGTATAAACACGTCATTGTGTACATATAAATAAATACGTCCGTCATTAATAGTTTTATTTTTAATAGTGTTTTAAAATTTTATTATTAAGTACATATAAATATATGCAATACAAAAATGATTCTTAAAATTGTTTCTTTGAAAATTATATTTGAAAAATACTACGACAAATCTTTGTTAATTTTTATACTGAAGTCTGAATACAAAGTTTTATGCTTTGAAGTTTAAAATTCACCAATCTCCTCAAGACTTAAGACCCTTAATCTATTATATGGATGTCTACTTGTTTATTCGTCTGCTACGCGTTCCTGTTTTATTAATCCTATAAAAATGACAATGGTGATTATACGTGTGCCACTACGATTTCTGATAAAGGAAAAATAAACAAAGTACTATCTTAAAAGGTATTTCCTATTGCACTATTAGACTACAGGCCTGTGCCAAAAATTACCCTCTGAAATGACCCACCATCAATTACGTTTAAAAGGCTACCCCTATATCAGAAAATAACTCTCAGCCTTATGTCCTCATTTTTTGTCGATATAGGTAGTACATGGGAAAATTGAATTTTCTAGGTGCAAATAAGGAATTACAACTAATTATTTTTGTACGGTTTGTTTCTAGTTGATGGATCTTTAAAAAAAATGACGAAAAACCTAAGCGCCGTACAAAATTAGTGACACCCAAAGTCAGTACAAAGTGATTCGCCCACAATGGTGAAGAAGTATAGGTAATTTATTACGACACGACGTTTACATTTACGGTACGACATTTATGTGATTCCTTTTCTATACTAACACAGACCATTAACGGCGTACATATTTTCAGTACAGGGATGAAAAGTTGGGGCTCGCAACCCTTATCCCTGAATAGTAAAAGGGATGATGATTGGAAACAATATAAAATTTTAAGGCCTTGAAAGTATTTTACGAATAAATAACATTTTTCAGCATGCTGTACATTTTTTGTGGAACACAGTTATATGGGGAAAATTACTCCCAAAAGAGTGACTTTTATTTGTACGGCATTAATATAGGTTATTAATATTTTGCACAATGATCAATAAAAAGCAAATATTCTGGTAATTAATAAACGCAAAAAAAAACATTTCTAATCTAAAAATAATGAGTTTTATGGTATAGGATCCGGGGAAAAGTTTTTTCGTATTTCATATACAAATTCAAGACAATGTTTCGTCATATTTTATTTCCATTTAATTATTTGTGTATATGCCATTTCGTACAACAACTTGCTGTTATTTTGTAGGTAGTACTATAATCCCATTGTTGTAAAAATTTTGAAAATTCTGAGCTAAGAACTACGACATGTAGTTTTAACGGTCCTCTCTTGATGTTACCTAACACTACCTAGAGTATTCTAAAGAAAGCGAAAGAGGTAAAAATCTGAGGTTAGACGGTCAAGACTGTATAGTGGATGCATTAACACTCCCCGACCAAACTCTCTCAATATTTGCTGAGTGGCTAAAGATGTGTATGGTCTGATGTTATCATACTGAAAAACCACCACCTTTATGTTGACCAATTCTGACCATTTTTTTCTCTACTTCTTGCTTAAGTCACAAAATTTTTCCGCGGCTTGTGGTGCATTTTTCCTTTTTTTTTAATAAAACTTCAAAATATATCAAATTTCTATGTTACATTTATTCATTTTGGTGGATAGAAAAAAAATAATAAAAAAAAAAAGACGGGACACACACGATAAACACACATTTGTCAATTTGAATTTGTTTGACATTTAGTAATAACAGACTGATTCATTTATATTTTCTTTTTTCAAATAAAGCGCAGAATGTCCGTGTTGAAATGAAATTTAAAAAAAATATATTGTCTAGTATGGATAATCTTTAGATATTTTTTTTACAGAAACTAAACAAGTTTATAAATGTCTTTTAATTCACGAAAGAGCCATTACATTACAAAGATAAAAAACGTTTTCGATCAGGATCAAGATAGAGACCTAGGACAAGACAGGAATGGAGACCCATATCAATATCAAACTTAGTCCATAACCAAGACCGCGATTGTAATCCAGAGCGATACTGAGAGGGCGAGCGCGAGCGGAACCTAGAGCAGGACTGATGTGGGGGCGAAAGCGAAGGCGCAAACTAGAATCACGACTGGAACTGCTGTCGCGATCGCGATTTACGGCGAGATCGAGACAGAACATAAAGATAAGTGGCACACGAGAACACTGTTTCTAAATACGGCGCTGATGACATTACGTTACCGCATTTAGAAAAACATTATTTTCGTATTTTTCTCCATAAAGCTCCTAAACGTCATAAAGCTGACGAATGTATCGTTGTAAATATAATTCGGAATTTTCAATGCGATATTTGAACAAGAAATTCTGTTTTCAAAGGCTGTATTGGCCTGAAGTAATTTATTGTTCCGAATCGTTCATACTACATGCTGTTTAAACACAAGACGCGCATGTAAATTAACAATACACAATGCCGCAGCTTACATTCATGTTACATGCGTCTATTTGCTTTCTTTTTCGCGAAAAAATTAAGTAGCCTTTGCTGGCCGGAGAAACAATGGCGTGAGCGAGTAGTTTTTAATAAGTATTCAGCTGCAAAAAAATATCCGTTTTTAATTATTCACTCTTTCTGTTTTCTTAGTATTTTATATTTCAAGCGATCCTTAATTTAACTTCGTTTTTCTCAACGCGAGGATTATGGAGCCCTAGGGAATCGCAAAGTTTTTTTAAGTGGGTCTCAATTACTTTGAATGAATACAAAACCGTTACCAGGTGCCCGGCAGAGGTGAGATAAATAAAACTCATCAAATATGCTATAATCCAACAGTTCTGTCTATAGTTTATGTCATATATTCCTGTGAAGGAATAAGATAAGAAATTGCCTCAAAGTGCTACTAAACGGCGGTAAAGAAAGTAATTTTTTTTTAACTCTTTCTTATAGGATAGACATCTATATAGGTACCTAAGCTTGAAAAAAAAATTCATCAAAGCAAAAATTTACTACAAGATCGTTAGGGTTTTTTCCAAGAGAGTCAATGTGTACGCACATATAAGAATTGCTCATTTAAAATAATGACATCTAAAAATAATGAATAATTAAAAAACGAATGTATTGAAATTAATTTAACTCCATTATGATGGCAAATCTTTTTTTTGTTCTGCATTAACATTTTGATTGTTTACTTTGTTATTAGATTTTTTATTGCCTCTAACGGGGTTTAAAGCAGTTCTTAATTCATCATTATTCTAAGACATATATTCTTAATATTTTCTTATAAATATATCCAAATGTAGCTAGCCAAACATCGAATTCCAGGTACAACAATAAATGAGAAATCTTATTTCTGCCATTGAATCAACTATCATTCCAAATACGTTCCATGTTTGCCAACTAAACATCTACTGTGGGACAGTAAATATGAAGGTTTATTCTGCACGTTACGACCTAGATACCATACGCCGCGTGACGTCAACAAAAGAAGACGAGCGACAGCGCTCAGTAGCCACTTATCGGGCGCGCCACTAAAGTCTTCAACAAACTAGAACACAATAGCGTACTCTCGACCTCAACAAAAATGGACACACACTGCGACATGTTTACTTGAGCTACATAAACTTGATCATGTTAATGTGTAATATACATAGAAATGAGAATACGGTGAACTTTTTTGTGTATGCAAATATATATTATTACATGGAGTTTGAGATGTTTTGTTAAATAATAAAAAAAATATTTACAAGAATTCCAGTGGTGGCGTTCAAAACTCGGGCTCGAAAGGTACGTAGAAAGAAACATTATAACTATTTGGCGAACTAAGGTAAATAAAATACTAACAGTTGCTTAGGTGTTCGATACCTGTCAATCCCCTCGAATCAATATTCAGTTCCTTGGATGAGTATTCCTAGTCGAAGGACAGACTCGAGGGTCAGCGGTGAGTCGCATGCTGCGTGTTAACGCCCAGTGGCCGCACCACTAACGCCGCCGGAGGGGCGCGTGCCCACGGCGGCGATGACTGTCTGCTCGCTGATAGTTCACTTGCTCGTTTGTCCCTCGGCTCGGCTATAAATAAATTTTAATAGTGTAAAAATGGTTACAGTCAATCTAAAAAAATCTTAATTATGGATTAATTTAGTAATAGTCTTAGTGGTTCTATATACGTTACAATATAGCATAGTACAACACAGTATATTTTTTACAAATTCTACGCGTAGTTTTGAAAACACTGCATAAACAAGTATAACCTTTTATTTAATTACACTCAAAGTATTAACATTTCACGTAAATATGCTGTTTCTTTACAAAATAAATACTCTGGTTTAATTCGTCACTTGAAGATCGTCCCTTTGACCATTTGTATGCTTAAGAGGCAAGAGATAGCGTAAACTCTGTAATTATCCCTATTAAATTAATGGGTGGCAATTAACTTAATCGTGCAATTAATTTATGACATGTGCTCCAGGTGTCGTAATTGAGCCGTTTACTCTCAGAAAAGAATTCGAACTATTAATCACTAATAGTGCCGCATTGCTTCAATTTGTTTTTTTTTTATGTTTCTATCTAAGATGTTGATTGCATATGAAGTATCACCTAAATTGATATACACAGAACAGTATTAGTCCAATAAAATCTCCAATTGAACGTGATCTCACCAGTTTTGGCGCAATATGTAAAAATATGTTCGTAATTACATAAATAATGATAATATAAAAGAAATTTTAATTTAAATTGACGGGAAAGGGATAAAAAATAAAAAAAGGGTTGAAAAACGGGTTTTTTCAAAATAACTCGATAACGATGAGAAATATAAAAAAAAAGTTTCAAATAAAAGTTGTAGGAAAACAAATTCTACACTAAAAAGGTTTTTTATAATTTTTCATTATCTGCTTTTGTTTCGTTGCAAATAATTATGCAAATAATAATGCGCGCTGCGTGATACAGGGCCGTAATAATTTGAACAGTTTATTATAGTTCACAACCAAACATTTTTTTTTAATTATTTGCAAAGAAACTAAAGCTGATAATGAAAAATTGAAAAGGATTTTTTTGTGTAAAACTTTTTTTCCTACAACTTTTATTTGAAACTTTTTTTTTATATTTCTCACCGCTACCGAGTTATTTTGAAAAAACGCGTTTTTGAGTCCTTTGTTTATTTTTTTCATCCCTTTCCCGTCAATTTAAATTAAAATTTCTTTTATATTATCAGTATTTATGTAAAAACGAACATATTTTTACATATTGCGCCAAAACTGATGAGATCATGTTTAATTGGAGATTTTATTGGACTATGTTACGTATATTTGTAAATGGGGTAACTTTTTTTACGAAATTGTAATTTCTTTAATGTAAAGGAGCACAGATAATTAAGTAGCGTAAGTAGTTATGCTTATGCATTATCGGGATTCAAATGAGATATATGTATTTTATTAATCAAATGGTTTTTGAAATAGATTTGCTTCCTTAATATATTGTAATTGTAGGTTACATTAAAGTTAAAGTTAATCATGACAGCAATAATTTTAACAATGGAGAAGAAAACACACAGATGTGTTAATAAATTAAAATCTCTTTAGAAATTGGCAAAAAAAAATTAAATGATATGAAATTTGGTGTGTAAATGAATACTTAGAGTGTTTTCAAAGAGTGAGCAGCACACACAACAAATTTCTCACTTCTATAAAATCACAAATACGCAGTTGTCGTTGATTTTATTATTTTTTTATGTTTTTGAAGACTTTCTTCGATGAATCTTAAGCAATTATAGGAAAACTTCATACAATTCATTTCTTCGTTGTCTTCAATCACCCATAGAACATCTTAGACGTCATATCATGGGAGCTTCTTCAAAACTACAATATTTACAGCGAGATTCCTTCTTTTTGATAAACTTCATTGATAAAAAAATGAGAAAGTTATAGGTAGTTGGACATTTTTTTTTCTGTGATACTCGCTTTGTCGAAATATATAACGGTAAGTAGGCAGCACTTGTCGAAATCTGCTCATTAGCTATTTCAAATTAAAAAGATGTAAGTTTTAATTGTTACGAAACCTGCGGGAATATGAAAAATTCATGGAAATACGTTAAAGTGACTATAATTTTTTAATCCAAAGTGACAAGAACCTTGTTTTTTCCCAAAAAGAAAAATCGGATTGAAAAACAGTAATTCCTCAATTTATTAAATTTTTTCAATATCCATAGCAGGAAGTTAAAAAATGTTTTTCGGAAGCAAGGAGTTTTCACATAAGTTTAAAAGTTTCGTGCCCTAAAATTAATTTTTATCCACATAATAAAAAAAATTGCGAAGTTAAATTTGCGCTCTATAACATAAAGCTAAAATTATTTTTTAAACTGCTCAGCTTGTCTCAATCGCCCCATATGTTCTCACGTGGTTTTTGTGTTTTAGATCGTTCAGAGGTATTCAAAATTAAAAAATGCTTTTACTTGTCATTGATGTAGCTCTATAGAATCAGTATGTGATATTTTTTTATGTTTCAATCATTTTATTATATTTTATTTCTTCAACGCACAGTAAGTCTAAGTCTAATAATATAGTTTAAATAAAAAATGTATTTTTTTTATTTCATTACTAACCACATTTAAGAATATACATTACCTATTTTAGCGTCAATGTGTTTTAGTAACATAGTGCCCCACTCCCCACTCCCACTCCAACAGATATACTATTCCTTCTTAAAGTTCCTATTCAGTGCAAAAAGTTCTCGTGGTTTATTCTCTCCCTGTCAGACATTCCATTCATTTCTAAAAGGCCGGCAACGCGCTAGTGACTTCACTAGGTTGCGAGAGCCCATGGGCGGCGTTGATCACATGCTCTCTGTTGGCTCGTATGTATCCTCTGCCCTTTTATATCCCATAAAAAACATGTTACCCATTAATATATATTTATTGTAAATTATAATTTAAATTACATTTTAACTTCGGTAACTGCTTCACCTACACGTGATAATTCTATAAATAAATATCTGATTGCATTTCTTAATAAAATATTAGTTTCGTAGTAGTTCAATGAATTAAAATAAGCCAATCGTAAAATAAAATATGACCGTCACCACTCTAACCTCATTGATTAAACAATGCGGTTGTAACATCTACTAGTTTTGACAAAAAATCCCATTGGTAAATTTTATTTTGAGAGTACTATGTCACCTTAAGATAAAATGAAAAATAATATACCTCACTATCACACATTTGTACAAACTTAGGAACGTACGTATTGTAAACACTTTAAACAAGAACAATTGTTTTTACGCAACTAGCAGGTGTCAGTAAATCTTACCGGAAATTTAACCCAGCAAAGCCCAGACCGTCTGACGTAGTTTCTAAAAATTTCTTCTTTAACTTTACGTCGTAAACGTATTTCAAGAATTTTCATCGACAATTTATGATTAAATTGAATGCACATACATCATGTCTGACTCGTACAATGTTTTATTTTGACAATAGTTTAGTAGTTGAATAATTATTTGCAACTATTTTCAAAGTCTGCCTTGACTATTAAAAAAAGCAGTTTCACAAAAATCATCATACACTTGATGTAAAAAGAAAAACTGTCAAACATTTATAAAACTATGAATAATAAATCTAGTTATTGTGCAAATTCGATTCGTCGGCGGTATAAAAACTACCAAAGCGCGTTAAATGGTTAACGACACTCCACTAATAATATAATTAGTCTACAGACATGTTTAACGTCAATACAACAAAAATCTAGGTTAATGACGACATTGCCTAAGCTCGAAATGCGTCCAAACATTTTCTTGGACATAATTAATATGCTAATCGAGGTGTCAGAAGAAAACCACATTAAAATCAGTTCATAAACGTTTGAACTTATGAACGGCCGGGTTGAATAATCATCTAAATTAAAATAAAAATAACCGAAGACAATTTCGCAGATAGGTCATTAGTGCCATTAAGTTTCATTATTTTTCAGTTATTTTCATTATAATTTTTTCTACTTTATACTACTTGCACAGTACAAATACATGTCAATATTTACTGTTAGGCATTTAGGCACTTATCAATAGACATCTTCATGGATGTCATGACACGACAAGACGTGAATAAATTGAGAAGATTGCATTAAATGACATAATTAGTAAACTGTCCACCGTTTAGTATTACTATGTATTTCTCCATTTATAAGTTTGATGAGATCATTTATGTTTTATCAAGTTCAAGGCAAATTGCGTTCACAAAAACATTGGCTTATTTGGCAGCATATTTTCATTAAATCTTACCAAAAGACGCATTCATTCTAAAACCTGCAGCATTTTATTATTCATAAAATTCTTCTTCATTTAATGCTGCTTACAATTTTCTTTGAAATATATAAATACTATCTGACCCGTTCGAAAATTACCCACAAAGTCATAGTCAAATTACGAATTTTAATATTATACGAGTAACGTGGAAATAAACTAATGCAACTATTTATTTATGGAATGTATTATGTTTTAAAATAGTTATAAATGTATGGAGTCATAATATATATTTACAGTGTATTTATTTAAAATGTAGACATTAAAAAACAGACTGATTTTGAGAGAATATAACTTATAAGTACAATGTATAACTTTCTTTAAAAACAACACTAGCAGTTATAATAAGATCATTGGGATTTTTTAATTTTCGGTAATTAATACATATATATATATATATATATATATATATATATATATATATATATATATATATAACATCAACGTTTTATAATATTAAGTCAATTAATTTTTTGATATGTATGTGTTTGATATATTACATATAGGCATAAAACGTAAATGATGTAACAGCTGTCATGTTTTTCAAGTACGTCGTTAATAGATGGCGCCTTCTATTACATTTCAAACATTTAGTATCACGAATAAAGTAGAATGTATTTAATGCAGTCATAAGATTTGAAGTCAAAATTTTAAAACACGACATAACAAAATTTTGATATACCATTTTTGGTATAATGCAATTTTAATGATACGAAAACACTATGTAAAGGTTTTCGTGACAGCAACCCACGGGTTGAAAAAAACTTTTAAAAAGTGTTTTTTCACAATTACTCGGAAACAGTAAAAGATAGATAAAAAGTTATGTAAATGTGTAGAGTTTAAAATTTCACATTAAATAGGTTCTATGACTTTTTTCCTGCAATCAAAATATACTGAATTAGGGAAGTGTTGAATTTGAAATTTAAAAATTTGTTAAAAAAATCTAATCATTAATTTTAGAGATACAGCTTTCTTTGTATTGGTAAAAAAATAATAATTTAAAATTTCCAAATTGAAATATGAATTTGAAATCTCACTGTCTCGGTTAATTTTGAATTAATTTTGGAAAAAGTCATACAACCGTATTTATTTAAAATTTTAAGCTCTACACATTATTATTAAACTTTTTTTTGTCCAACTTTTATCGTTTTTGGGGAATTGCGAAAAAATAATTCAAAATTTTTGTCAATCTTTGCCGAAGGTTGCAAGCACTACAAACCTTTACACACTGTTTTCGTATTATTAAAACTACATTATGTCGAAAATGCCAAATTGAGTGCCAAAATGTTGATTTCAAACCTTATTTGCTTGGACTATATTGTCAAAAGTTGGTATTCTTGTCGTTAGCTTATAAAATGCTTTGTGATTAATTTTTTATGTATTTTTTTCAATTATTTTATATTTTCAATCAATAGCAGGAAATATGTGTTTTTAATTGATTTTTAAATCATTCATTTTGGTAAACTATTTAAAGAGATATCAAGAGTCCTTACGAAATAATGTATATGATAAAGGTGATATTTTTCAGGAATTATTAAAAAGTTGTCTGAAAATAATCGTGACCGAACGGGAAAAAATATTTGATAGATTAAAATCGTATTGATGGTATAGGACATAAAAGTCGTATCTGTTTCAGAGGCAACAATTAATATTGGCCATATGAGTTTTATTTGGGTGAGCAAAAAATAAATAAAAGAATTCTGTGAGATATTCTTCTGAGAGTGTTCGTTCTGCTGTTTAGTCTACGGCAGTCGGTTTGATTAAAGACCCCCTTTTTCCGGCTATTTGTACATATATATTTATAACGATTTTTATCTACCATCTGTCGCTACACACGACCTTATCGGTTGTTATTGTAAACAGTGAGGCCGGCGTCGGCCGTGTCCGCTCATTTTTTTCGTTAATTAACGACGTCCGCTTCGTATAAGCGGCTCAGTTTCGACTCGTAGATTTGGTTTTGATGTGCTATACTGTGATAGAATCTCTTAACGTGCACGATGTATCGATTTTCTATTAAAACATCGGCGGTTTCCTGTTATCGAATCGATGATGATTCATTTAAAAGTTTAATTGTCGTTATCTGAAATTAAATTAGTTCGATGACCAGAACTAGCACAGTTAAAACTGGTTATCTATCAAAAAAAGTTAAAAATTTAACTTTTTATAACCATGGGAATAAATGATTGCATATATTTTTCGAGGGACATTCCATAGAATAGAGTATAGGATTATAAACAAAACCTCTAGTACGACAAAATATTTAAAAGTAAAAAACATGTTATAGACGCTAAAAAAACTTCAAATTAAGAAAAAGACATTTATGACTTTTTTGCGCTTTTAATATTTAATATTTTTACTGTTATAGATTTTGGAATACCTACCACATATCGATATAAGGAAAAAGTTTAACCTATCTAAACTGAGCATCTTCTAAGGCATCATATGGCACTAACTTATAGATCTCCATAAAGAACAATAACTCATTTTAACTTCTTCACTACCTGTATGCTTTTAACTATTGTTTTCATTCCTGTTTTATACCTTCTGGTCAATTTTGATATTAGTTTAGATTAGAAATTATTAACTTTTACGATGCAAATGTAGAAAAATCGCGTGATACAATAGAACACTCTAACACTAATTCTCAAATGTTCACATATGGCTACTTTGCTTATGAATCGTTTCAAATGATTCTTTTTCGTGGAATTCAATATAGCTCTAAAGTCGTCCCATTTTAATTTTATTAATATTGTACCTTGGTCTTCGAAGATATACTAGAAAGTTCCTCAAAATCAAATAAAAAAATCTAAGTTGATCGAGGTGTTGTTAATTTATGTCGGTCCCGAAACGAGATGGGTCCCTAATTATGGACGCGCTGACCTGGATTGGACTGGACACGAAGTGTGAAGACATGCAATGGAACTCTTTAAGGACATGCAGCATGAATGTTTAGATTGTATTAAAATAGATAATATATCGCTCCGACAGGTTACTATACAAACTCACTATGAAACTAATCGCAACATATCGGATCACCTTTGCGATAACAGCGTAAGTACGAATCGGTTAATTATGTGAACTGTGTTACTTTTATAATACATAGAACTATTGTAAAGAACGAAATAGTTTTGTTAGTTACTGGAAATAATGTAATTTAGAAAACGAAGCAAAATTTTGAAATATTGTCGTTTCTGAATTTGCTCGTTCATCCCATCAGTAATTTATTTGATTGTAAACCAAACAATCCGATTTCTCCCAAGATTTTCACGTGACTGAAAGCTACATACACCTGGCTTTTAACGAAATATTTAATCCATTTGAAAAAAAAGTATTGGAGATGCGCCAAAAAAGGACAAAGTACAGTAGCTCACATATTAGTTACTATACTTTTTTGCTCGTTGCTCAAATTCTACCATTTTTCGGTAAGATGAAGTTAGAACTCTAGAATGATTTTATCAACACCACCAGAATATCGGATAGGATTCAGTTTCCGAAATACATATTCACGTCCTCTCTGTCTTAAGTCACGAGTAAAAGATTGATGAATCATAAAATTTAACCACCCAACCACTAAAAATATTAAATAAAATAATTTAAATAAAGATAATAACCATTTCCAAAAACTTAAAATACTTCAATAATTAGATATTTTTGGAGTCGATAACAGCTCAAGCAAAGCAAATTAAAAGTATAAAATAATGAAAACGCAGAACACAATAGTTAAAAAGAGACAACCAAACTGAACAAATTAGTGTTTAGTCAAAGCGATGTCAAAAATTATGAAAATTGATATAAAACCGCGTCTGGCATATCTTTAGCTGGCACCGACTCCACAACACCTGTTGTGTCATTATTTTGATATTTTTGAAGATGATTTTCACATCTTTTTTTTTGTTATTTTATACAATCTATAAACCAATGAAATCCACCAAATAAGTAAAAGTTTTAACACACTTTGGGTATAAAAATTGATATTTTCTATAAATTTTGAATCAATTAAGTTCGTGACGAAGTGACCATAACTGATCGTCGAAACAATAACAGTAATAAATACGCCGATCAAAAGGGGCGAGCGGGGGCGCGATTGAAAAATTCGTTCCACTCGAGCACGGAGCGCTAAAAAACTACGATACCTTTTCATCCGAGTCCTATAATAAACAATTTACGAATCTCGCATTAACCTTAATGCACACTGATGACGGTACGATGAAAAATGCGTATCGTTTAATAAGTTATGACGTGTCGAGTCGAGCTACGGGGCCTTCAATAACCCCCCATTACTGTACTGCAGGTCGCGTGTGTTTAATTTCAATTAGTTGCTGATATCCAACTCTACAGGCTGTATCGAGGCATTAACGTGAAGTAAATAATTACAATAAATAAACTTCTAATTGTGCGCAAAAATTTCTGATGTGAACATCTATTTTACTAAAAAGTGATTATGTTTAATGCAATTGTATGCTAAAATTGAGTGGTTAATATAGCTAATCGAATATCTCACAATCTACTAAAGGAAGATACAAGCTTCAAATGTTTTTAAAAAATGTTTCTTTCGTATTTGAAATAGGTAATTTGCATAACACCTCTGCTAGGTGCATTGATTATGTTGAGATTCTCAATTTTTGGAGAATTATACCCCGGACAAAGTTTTTACGTGTTTATAAAAGTATTTATATTGTTATTATTTTATTATATATTAAAATTAATGAAATAAAGAATCCCTCTGTAGGCCGAATATGTGATGCGCTGATTCCGTGTATTTGACAAGTATTTGATGATTGCCATGGAAAATCGTTTTTTACAATTGTGAGGTGACCAACGAAGAGCAATCAAAGACGGAGATGGAGAGACCCTGACATCCAGATAGACTCCAAAACGACTCACCTTTTCCCAGGAGAACGTTCGAAATTATTGTGACACACCACCACTGTGGAGGAGCGCTCCCAGGAACTAGTTATGCAAAGCTGCACAGCACACTACATTTTCGTTAATCGTACTTGATAATAAAAAGTTTTTACGCTAAAATTGAAAAGTAGAAATAAACATTTATATTAATTTTAGGAACTAACGAAACAAATACTAAAAGAGTAACATAATCCTTAATTGAAAAAAATTTAATAATTTCTAACTTAGCCTTAAACACATGTGATGTTCCTACTGACTTAGGGTCACTGTAGTCCTAAATTAGTTCGTATGCGCACCATGTGGCATTCGTGTATTCTTAATTAATTTTAATATACTGTTAATTCATAAAATAATACAACAAATATTAATACCAATTAAAAATAACCGAGTTCAAACGAATTTTCAATATTAATTCTCAAGAGACAGTATGAGTGAGATATGAGTCTGAATCTGACCACTAAAATACGTGAATTATTTTCTCGGTCCCAGACCAAACTTGGTACCAGAAGACTTGGTATCGAACTGGGCTTCAGATCAAAAGGTGTCGGGTTTGATCCTGATCACAAGCGAAATTACCAACCGGTTTTTAACTTAAACCACTCGCTTCGTATCCTAGACAACAACTCATCGTTAATCCATTGGTGCGGGACATCGTCACCGCGCTAGTGTGACGGCGGCCGTTGCCCTCCTCCCCCGCACCGGGCCATCGAGTAGGGAGTTAGGGTCGAGCCCTCGTCTGAAATGTACAGATTGAGAGAGAGTGTGCATCAGCAGGGAGGTGAATAAAACCCAACACACAAACTTCATCCTTTACAGAATGTCTTAGATTGTTTTTGAGTAACAAATATATATATATATATTCAGCATTATCTTCGTGAGGTTTGCTGCACTAGTAAATACTGTAAACTCGCTGTAAATGCTTTTTTTTTCATCGTGCGATCACGCGGAGGCGGGGGTTGAGGAGCGATAAGAAATCGCAACAATTTAATAAAAAGCATGTTTTAAAAATCGTTGCATTTTAGAATAAAAATCTTTATAATAGCAATAACAATAAACTCTATCTTTCCTTGTCGCTTTCCCATATTTAAGGATTTTTAAAAATATATGGATGAAATTAGTACAATTTTTTAAAAAGTGTAAGTCGACTGGGAGACTTTAGATGTCACAAACTGTGATTCAATTGGTTATTCCATTCAAAAGTTATGAGATCTTACAACACACACACACACAAACACACAGAAATACACACATTCCTAAACATATGCGCAAAGACAGTCTTACAGGCATCGATCGGAAATTGTCTTAGTAGATTCCTAGAGTCCTTAAAACGTCAAAATTTGATGAAACCTTCATTTTCAAAAATTGAACTGAAAACAGTAACCTTACTCCTTACAATTTTTTTTGAATTTCCATAACGGGAAATCGAAAACATATCCCGAAAACCTTAAAAAAATGCAAATAAGCCTCTGTATCAATTTAAATTGCAAATATCTAAACACTAATAAACATAAAATAAAATAGAATGGAATTCGAAGTCCAAAATCTCCTGTCTTGTAATTAATTGTCAAATCAGTTGAGAAGTGAATAAAGCAGAATATAATTTGAAATTCAAAATTGTTTGAAATAAATTAGAGCAACTTTATCAATTTCCTCTAATCTAAAGACACGTCTAAGTCAAAACAAAAATATATATCACCTGCGAAAAGACTAGTTAAGTGCCATCATCACATATGGCTTTAGTTATTGTCTACATGGATATTACGAAGTAGTGAACTCGATCGCTTGTATATAAGGAGTAATCATAAAACTAATAAATCGGTTTTAAAAATCACTAACAGAAAACTATGTTTTTTAATTTATTTATAAATCATCATAATGTATTATATTTATTTATAAATCATCACAATCCGATCACTAATTTAAGCGTTCAGTAATAACAAACGTTATTACTGAACACTGATAATATTCATAACGTAACCATAGTGACAGACAATTTTACCTTTCAGGGTTACCGGGCGAATAACCTTTTATACCTTTTCAAATCAAAGAAAATACCTTTTGATGAACTTTTGAAAAAGATGAAGATGAAGAAGAAGATGAAAAAGATGAACTTTTAGAACATCCTGTGCGTAAAATTTAAACGGCGGAGCAAAAATCATTCAGTGTCAGAGTCACGTTTGGGATCGCGTCAAAATTATAAGGGAGGTAAGTGAAATTCGGTCGAACCCGTTTTGGTCAAACGACCCCCCATTTCACTGCGTATGTATTAAAGACTGACGCGCAGTCATACACAGTATCATACACTTGAAAAATAACGATTTATAAAGTGAAATAACATTCAAAACAAATAACGCACAGCTCAGAAAAGCATGTGGTTTTCTTCTACATTCCTCTTACTATAATATATTATATATAATGAATTCTATAATATAATTAGTATATAATTTATCATGTTTATATATTAATTATATTATATAATATATGTATTTAAATACATAATATTAAAAGTTTAAATTTTAAGCGTTTTAAAAAAAGTGCCGATGCGAAAATTTCGAATGTTAAGAAATGCGCATGCACTTTCAACAAAATTCTAACATCATAAAGTTAGTCATTAAATAGAGAGCAGAACAGGTACATGTATAACGAAAACGATATCTCGGGTAACTCTCGCCACTTCCTGACTGTAGACGCGGTAGGTCTATAAGAGCACGTATATCCAGATTTAATTCTCACAATGTTAGTTGCGATTGATGTATCTTACAGTTTCAATAAGTAAATGTTATATATAGAGAAAGTATATAATGTTATAAACAAAGGCGATTTATCGTTAGACTTAGTTATAGATAAAACATACATACCACATTAACGTGTCTAATTGAGAAATTGAATAAATTAATAAATTGTATTCATACATTTTCATACTACATTGAACGCTTTTAATAAATGCAAGCACAAGCTATATATAAATAAAATATAAAAACAATATTTAAATCTAAGTCTAAGAATCAAATCGCTATTTGCCTCAAATAACCAAAAAAATCTGTTTGAAATTAGTTTCAGAGTTGCTTAGTGTTTATATTAATTATGAGTTATTTAAATCAAAAAATTTGCCAACAGCATGTCGGACCATGCTCATTATATCGCTCTAAAGCCATTATTACGAAAAAATACACTACAGACGATAAAAGGACGTTGTTACACTTTTTTCATGTTTCCCGCATTTATAAGCAGCAATAGTTATAAGCATTTTAGTCGCCCATAGCTATAAAAACAAGTAGGTATGTCGACTATTACTATTAAACTAGTGTAAACTAAAGTGCATCAGCAAAAGAGCGTATCTTCATGGCACTTGCGCCCTTTTGTTGAAAAGAGCAGTTTTTCGGCAATAACTCAAAATCAGTATATCCCACCACGTTCAAAATAATTTTCATTGAAAGTATTTATTAAGCGTTATTTTTGGTATTTTTTCATATTTTTTAAACACACGGTTTAGAAAATAGAGGGGGGTCACAATTTCTGCAAATTACGGAGCGTTTATTTCCGAAATTATGTAATGTCATGTCATCAGTCATGTAATCAGAAAAATTACTTAAAAACTTTAGTGTTCTTAAAAAAACTGTTGAAATATGTGCCACTTGTTGATGTTTGCTAAAAAAAATTTTCTGCTTCTGTTACAGGTATGGAGTGCCCCTCCCCCTTTGAAATATTTAATTTTGTTATTTAACTACCAAAGTAAGTAGCAGCTTAGATAAGACACCTAATCAATATACGTTTTGGCCTAATCAATATAAATTTCATCAATATGTGTTTTGTAGTCTTTGAATAAAATGTTTGTCCGTCTGACCGTCCGTCATGCGGACGGACAAACGAACGGACGGATATGACGAAACTATAAGTGTTCCGTTTGTGCCATTTTGACTCGGAACCCTAAAAATCTGAAAAACGGTTGACCCTGCAAGCCGTTCCTATATCTTCCCGCTATGACATAATCTATTGATGTTTTTGATCTACTGGCTTACAGAAATATACTTGTTCATAAATTTTTAAATTTTTTGAACTCAAAAATTCGTACGTCGGTTGAACCTGCAGCCCATCTCAAAACCTTTTTACTACTTTCGAGCTCACACTCGTGAACAGACACATATAGATATACATACACTTAACCGACTTCAAGAAAAGGAGAAGTTACTCAATTCGTCTGCATTTTCTTTTTTATATATGCATATTACGCAATATTATTGTCAATTATGGATTAATTTAAAAAATTATTATTTTTTTGTTTTAAAGGGTACACTTGCAAAATTCTCTCACTGGCACCAAATCATAATGTGATAATGGGATCTCAGGGAAATCGAGGAATACCCTTAAATATTAAGAAATACCTATAATGTGTTTGAGCTCTTTTTAAAGTTACTCAGGTACTTGCGTCTGGGAGTCATCGTCTTATGCTGCTAAGCTGATTGATGTTGGAGCCAAAGCGTGAATAGTGAACTCTTCAATACTTACCAATAAACTCCTCGAGTTTGGTTTCATTCGTTTTGTTTTGAAGAGGTTCTTACCCATTACATTTCGTAATAAATTTCTAATGATGAAAACAGGAGGTAGGTAATGGAACTATTCAGTAGTTGTTAGTAAAATCTTCGAGTTTGGGTTCATTCATTTAGTTTTGACAAGTTTTATAAATTACATTTTGCGATGAGGATCTAATGATGAATCCAGGAAGTGGATAATGGAACATATCAATAGTTACTAGTAAACCTTTGGGCTAATTTGTTTTGTTTTGATGAGTCGTATACATTACGTCTTGAGACGGGGGAGTGATAATGGAGACATTCAATTAAGGAGGTGGACAATGGAACTCTTCAGGGGCTATTATTGATTCATTAAGTTTGAGTTCTTTCATTCAGTTTGGCCAGTCTCATACATTAATTTTGTAACGATGATCTGATGATGTAACCAGAATATCAAAAATGTAATTATGAAAATAACCTTTCCACTAATTAAAAAGCTAAAAATAAACAAAATTGTACAAAAAAAAGCCGATTTCAAAAAGCGTTTAAACTAAAAAATTAATAATTATTATTTTTCATTTTCAATTATTATCAATTAAATGTTTAAAATACGTACTTAATATACTTATTTTTGGATTAATATCAGCCGAAGCAAATTTAACATAACATTACTTGACCTAATTACATAATCTACTTATTACAACTACCTACTTAAATGTCGAATGCAAACCTTTGTGCTGCAAAACAATATAGAATATAGCGCATGAGGCGGAGCAAACTTGTTTCGGCCGGCACCGTCTCGAAAAAAAAATTATTTAGTCTATATTGTTAATATTTAATTAATAATAATTTTTCCTTGGAAAAGTAACGTTGCACGTGGCAATGAATGAACACTAAATGACTATCAGGATTGTACGACCGCGTTGCTGTGGCAACTTCGATACGACGTCCTTATCGACAAATTAAGGCTACTAAAATAATAAGTGTCGTTGCCTGTCGTCTCATTAAGATGACTCCTAAAAACGAACTCTCTCGCGCAACACACCGACGCGATACGATCGATCCGCGTCGCGGTGATCGAGTTACGACGTATCGGAGCGGACGCGTGCCCTCGATGCGTACGCGCCGAAACGATAAATCTGCCTTGTTAACGACATTATTGAAGGCTCGAGTACTTTGTGTGCCCCGTGGGATTCTTTGGAAAAGACTAAATGTATGCAACGGCGCTTTAACTGTAACACAACACTTTTCTAGCGTTTTACGTACAATTTTAAGAGACGATTTCACACACAGGTGAGATAGTAGAGGATAACATGGTTACGTCACCATTTTAAGACAAAACACTTTTTACTGATCAGAAGAGGGACTCCTAGCCAATTTTGATTTGATAAATAATATAATCGAAGTCATGGAACCTTAAAGTTTACTCCATTTCATATTCTTAATTACATCAACGAAAATTATCTTACAAACAATCATGAGGGTTTGACTTTTGACGAAATAACTGACTATCTAAGTGCTCACAATTAACAAACAAAACCAAGGCTTTACAAACAAAACCAAGAGTAAAACATTTCACTTAAATCTAACGATTCGAAACACGCTGCTGAAGAAGACCTAACTTTTTTATAGCAATTTCAAAGGTTAAAGGTACGAAATACCAGAGAGTAAGGCCATCACCGCCGCCACCGATGCCGCCGCCCACGGACTCTCCCAACTGCAGAGAAGTCACCAGTGCGTCGCCGGCCCCTTGAGGACGATTAGGATATCTAAGGGAGTGGGGAACGCGCTGACGGTGAGGGGAGCGAGCAGATTAAGGAGGAGTTGGGTACAGGAAGGGGAATGAGCCTTTAGGTTTACAACAACGCAATTAAATGGAAATACGAAATCAGTTGAAAGGTAACGTAATTTTTCAAAACAACACTAAACAAATTATATTAAAATGTGGACGTACGAGACTGTCTTACAACATAAATTTAGTCAGATTTAATGTACCCAAATATAGAAATAGGCTGCTATAAAAATATAAATTCTTATCTTTAAAGTATGTGGGTAAGTACGCGTACTTATATTATTAAATTTAGACCGACGCATTTAAAAGTTGAACTCAAATCTAATCTTGAACTAAAACTAATCAAAGTTTTTATTACTATTTATTTTTCATACACTTTGATTAATAGCCATGTTATGAGGAACCTTAAACTATAAAGAGTCACCACTTTTTAAGGGCGTCGTGCTGACATATCCCCAGACTTTACCATGACATTGTTCGTTTTCGATTGTATTGAAAACCAAGATTTGCGTCACACATGATAATCTGATTCATACTTCTTTCATTTTCATTGTACATCATCAATGTCACCAATTGTTCATGTTGTCGAAACACATATTTAGAAATTGCTTAATTTTCAATATTTCTATATTTGATTGCCTTTGCAACAAAACGGTGGACAGACGTATAGCTTTATTATTTTTAATTCAAAACAGGCATGTTCATTTTAAAATTATTATGCTTTAGGATGCGCAATGTCTTTAATATTACAACTTCAATCGCTAAATACCTGCGCTAAAACACAGCAAATTTTGTTAATAAGCCCTTACTATATAAGCTATAACAGCATAATACTTAATTTTCTTGTGACTTGATCTTTAATGTACTATTTTGTCTTCTTAAATACAATTTCAAATTCCAAATCAACTAATACGCAAAGCGTTTATCTAAGTAGAGCTGTTATTTTGTTTCATATGATTCATTTTCACTTCGTTTTTTCATGCGCTAACAATTCAATTAAACAATCAATTTCAAACGAAAATCTTAATTTGAATAATTGTGAGATACAGTATTTTTAAGATTCAATTAACAATAATCTGCTTTTTTCAGATTTTAAATTTGAATATAACATAATTTATATTGCATTATTTATTGTTTATTTATCATCATCGGTGAATAACAACTAATAATATTGTTATTTCACATTTAATTAATTTAAATAAATTGATGCAAGTTGCATTATTAATTAATGAAAACAAAAAAAAATCGCAATTGTACTTTTGCCGTAATCGCCCATTACCAAGTGAATATGTAGCAATAAAAATTTTAAAGCCGTCACAACTGCGACAACTCCTTTAAATACCGATTCTGTTTATCGCCGATCGTTAACGCGAAATTACGTTAAGTCGTTCGCGTGAAAGGCGAACATTTGTTAAACACGCGCAAATTAACGGCTAAGACGTGTTAAACCGTTCAAGCGGAATTAAACAGATCCGCGGGCGACGGCCCGTCGCGGCTCTTAATTGCCCGCCGGCCGAGATAAATCCGTTCGACGATTTCGTCGACATCAAAGGCCCGGCGACTTTATTATTCGACATCTCGAATCGAATTTACGAATCGCGCCACGGCGGGGCCGGCGCGCCGAATAAATACGCGCAATCTCGCATCCCCATCGGGGCGACATTGAGAACAAAATTTGTTCTCCTTAATCCAGCTCCGCGACTGTACGTTGTACCGAATGGACATAATGGGCTCGTAGCGGTTTTTGGTACATGCGTAATACTCAGATAGTACAAAGTGTTTAGTATACCAACAACTTGTGTTTTATAAAACGTAATATAATGAACTTTTATGCATAAATTTGAAAACATTTTGGGTCTTTATTTAAATGTAATATGAACTATTTCCCGAGCGATGTCACGTCGAAAAATCATGTCGACGGTATGTCTAGCCCCTAGTGTTTAAAATGGTGAAAGAATTTCCACTCAATCGTTTATTTCTGAAAATAAAACAGGAGAGATTCTTGCTGCTCAGTTCTTACTCATACTTAATTAATTTTAGCTTATAAGTCACAAATTATATGGATTTATTATTCAATTTAAACTCCTCTTGAAAGTTTAACGTGTACGTCGCAGTACGAAAATCAGTGGGTGCAAGCACTACACGATATACCTCTTCACTGGGAAATGATTTCATTTTTAAAATTCCATACACCCGAAGAAAAGGGGAACCCTTATAGGGTGACTCTCGTGTCCGCCTATCGTAGCCTGTTTACTCCGAATTTACTCTGCAAAAATGTGGAAATATCTTGCGTGTACAAAATTAGGCAACCCAATAAAAAAGGTATAGCATATTCTGATTTTGAGTATTAATTTTGGGCACTATTATGAAAATTAGGAAAAAGGTTAGTTAAATATCATTCACTTAACTAACTTTTTTCTTGTACTTTCTGACGAAAATTACATTTATTTTTTTAGAATTTTAAAAGGCATTGTTTTTAGAAATGTTAAAACAAATATAATATAAACATTAACCATGTCCTCGTTATCTCGCAAATGATTGAACTGACTTTTTAAAAAAATACAAAATATAAAACAATACAGCTTAGAGAAAAACGTAAACGAAAACCGAAAAATATGAAGATTCCCCTGCTATCTATACATACAATTTCATACCTAGGTCTGGCAAACCGGTAGATTTTTTTGATTTTACGTGCGAACCTTAATGTTAAATTCTGTACAAAAAAAAAACATATTATCAACCGAGTCTAATGCACGAGACTGATCAGGGATTGCAAAATAAAGACAAAATCACACCTGTGGCTGGACAGCGAAGAGTTCTTCACCATCTAATCCACGATGGTTCACTACTTCGACCGCCGCCTCACGTGAAATTGTTCAGTTGGGGTTTTTGAAGCTTTGAAAACTATCAATGTCCCATTTCAATATTCCACATTATTCGATTCTTCTTTGGAAATTAAAATTTTTCCAATTATACATTTCAAATGCGATTCGATATTACATCTATTTTACAGACTGGAAGAATGTTTTAACATGAATGATCTTATACTCATGCCGCTTGTTTTTACTATAACAAACAATCCATTTTTTGCCAAAAACGAACAAAGGACTTTAAAATATCAAGTGAAAATATAGGTATTCCTGCACCTTAAACTCTTTCGTTGCTCTTAGACGGAAACGTTTTTTCGGTTCCGCTTAAGAGCAATATAAGAGTTTGAGGAAAAGCAAAGCGAAGTATTTATGACAATTTAAGAGCGCCTTTCCGACCACTCTGAATCTCTGCCCGACGTTCAGTAAAGGCATCGAGCTGCTTATTTGTGAACCACGCCCCACCGAAGCGCCATACAAATTAACACATAAACATCGCCGTAATGGGCGTCCCTTTCGCGTTTCCATTTAAACGTTCATATTTTTAGGTATCCACATTTCTCGATATTAAGCCGTACGAAATTTATAATTTTAAATTATTTCAGTATTTAACATTTACGCGCGGTCGTAATAACACTTCGCGAGAAGATTAAAAAGTTTGAAGTGTTATAAAACAAAGCAGTGGATTTGCGCTTATTACACGTTTATTTGAAAGGATAAGTTTATCCTGATCACTGTAACAGCTTAAATGTTGTAATATAAAAAGGATAAAAAAAAGCTTAGTATAGAATATATCATTAAAGTCGATAGTACAAAATATTTTTCAGCGAATGTGTACGCTAAAAAAACTTATTTTCTCCGTATAGCAGTTGCTGACTACATCCTCGTTCTTTCTCGTTCTTTTATAGCATTTTAAGGAACAAAGGGG
>BGZK01002248.1:0-69417 GCA_005406025.1 Eumeta japonica | reverse complement strand
GGCGGCCGATGGCTCCATAGATATGTCCAATGAGGAAAACCTCAGCCCAACAACGGCTCGGAATAGCTTTTAACGATCGTGAACGGGATCACCAGTCGTTCCGGCCCTCGACAACCTCCCCTTGATAAGTATTTCAAAACCGAAAGATTTCAAATTTTCATGAAAACGTGGAATATTAAGTTATTCCCTTTTCATTGACGGCATGCGATACGAAATTTCGGCGGACCCTCCGAACGAATGGAAATCGCTAGAAAGGGTTATTCATGGTAATCTCGCTCCAACGACGAACAAACAAGGAGACAAGAGCGGCCCAGCGTTTGCCTTCGCACTAAAACGCACCGAGTTTTACTTTGCCCATGGATGAATTTAACGAAGAACTTTTGGTTTAAGTAATAATATAATAATATTAATATCTTCGGACATATATATATATACACATCACCATCTGGTCCCAAACCAAGCAACGAGGCTTGTACTATAGGTACCGGATAGTTTATGCACTCCATATATACTTTTTTTTTTGGCGAATATATACGCATAATACATATAAACACCCAGACTCAAGACAAACATTAATTTTCAATCAAATAAACATTTGTTTATTTGATTAATAAATAAATAAATGTCAAATTAATCCACTCGCCGCCGAATCCGGCCGCTGTGGTCACGCGGCACGACGGCGGTCGCGAGCGGCCTCGACCGGGACTGCCCCAGCGCGGACGCGATACGGTCGAGCCCTTCGTCGAGACGACAACCCGAGACGTACAGAGACCTCCTCTGTCCCTCCAGCACAACGTCGACGATCGCTTAGCATGTGATTGTCGGAGTACCGGCCGAGCTGGTGTGTACCTGTAGCCGTGTAACAAGTACGACGTCGCGGGCGCGCGCGCACTTGTCGGATCGTCGATGTAGTGACATTTTTATCGTGTATTTCTCTATTCCGAAAATTCTTAAGCTTCTATCGGTCCGGTCTTGAAACGGCTATTTATTTTATGTAGAACTCTATAAGCTAGTCCGAATGCTTGTATGTGTGTAGATATATCGTCACCATTACAATAATAGTATAATTGTCGAGTGCCACGAGAATTTCCATTTTCATGGTAACCGAAAAAGAATTCTTCGTGGAAATGTTACTCCGATGAAGAACGAACGAGAAAACAAGAGAAAAACGAGAAACTAGTGGTTCGAGGGTCGTCTTCGGTGACACGAACTCTTCTTTTTCATGTCATTTCAAGAACTGTCACCAATACATAATATGTAAATTCAGTATTTTCAATATATTGCGTCGTTCGTAATAAAACAGAAATCACTAGAAGAGAAGCTAGACATTTCTTCTTCTTAAAATTCTGACGAGTCATTATTACTATAACAGATAGCTGTTGAAGTAAGAAGCCGCAGGACAGCTTACGACGAGCCGTCTGTGTAAATCACAACCTCGAGATTACGAGGAGGGATTCCATCTGCTGCCAAGTAGTAGCTGCGAATAGTAGATTCGCTCCCCCTCAAAAGCTCCCCGTGGAGGTAGGAGTGTGGAAATCGATTGTGGACGTCCATATCCAACTCGTGGACCCACGTCCACGTTCAATCCTGTCCAGTAGGCCGGTCGATCGTAACGTCTACGACGGCCGACCGCACACCATTTTCGGTGTATCCAGACTCACAAAATTAATACTTTTATTCCCCATAGTTGCCGTCCATAATGTCACTCTAAATTTGACCCTTTACACTCTTTCTCCGTCTTTGTTAGCCTTTCTAAGATCTTAATACTACGTCACAAAACCTAAGCCCCCGTGAATGGGTCGTAGCGATTGATAGTAGGGAAATATTATTATTTTAAAATATTTATCGAATATCAGTAGTTACGAATGACTTTCTATCGCAATGATTAAATACAATAAATAAATAGGCTGAGAAAAAGTTAAACAAAATACAGAACTTTGATTTCAATTTCAAAACCGAAAATTCGTTATATCCAATCGAACCACTGCTATTCAAGCTTACTTCTTTCAAACAGTCAAATACAACAATAATTTCGCAGCTTCCGTATTTATAATATAAACATAGTTGTAAAAAAATAATAAAACATTTAAGTACGAAAGTCGATGTCATCATCAGAGTGAGAGTATAATGATAAAGGCATCCATAGCTACCGCAATTTTATGGGGCGAAATGGATAATATATTTCTGTCACTCGTTTGATACCAGAGTGGTTCCGTAACGAACGAATCGAGAGGAAGAAAAACGGTTCCTTGACCATCCACAAAATACTGCAAACTTCAGCATGCTTGCTTCCAAAATTCATTATGGTATATTGCTATCGGTAACACCAAACAATAATATAATTTTTATGGTATCGTTTTATTCTTATTTCATTTCGTACATACAGATAAATAAGTTAGGTTTTTCTCTGCGACATTGCCAATGACTTTAAGGTATTACTCTTGCATAGTACGTTGAAATACTAAATCCAAATCATACTTTTACAGCATCGGGATCTATGAACTATTATATTAAAGAATATTAAACATTACATATATTTTTAGTGATCCACCAATATGAAATACTAAAGACGTTTATAAAAATTGAAGCAAATCGTAAATAGATTATAGATATTATATACATTTTTCTTTTGTTAATTTTTAATCATTTCCCAAAAAGAAAACTTGTATTATCTATAACACGAAAACTCATAACTAACACATAAAAAACGTACAACCTACGTATCCAGTATAGAAAGTAGATCATAAAGCAGACATTTTATTAGTCCAGATGCTCTGTGATAACACATGGCCGCACGTCAAATCACCAAATTAAAAAAATGTAGCCGCGCATGCGCAACGGCTGCTGTAAAGGAAAATTATCTTAAAATAACGAGTTTCTATTTTATTTCATTCATACGAAATCGGAAACATCATATTGTTTGTTCCTAAATGTTAATCGTTAATTACGGTTTATTATATCGCCCCTCTGCAGACAACTCGGCAAACTTTTTATTTCAATTTGGAGGGCTTGCACCTAATATAAATAATAATAATAATACATAACATAACGCATTAAATATATGTCAAATCATCGATGATTATTTGAAACATATAAACATTAAACAGAACAGAGAATAAAATATAAGTACATTTTAAGATATCAATTAATCAGTTCGCAAATAACGTATTTTTATAAGTAAAAAAAAATCATATAATGGTTGTGCGAAAAATGTTTGGTTATTTGATTATGAAAAAACTTTATTATTTTAAACAATTACTTCAATGATATTTCTATAAAAATTTTAAATCCATGAACACCGTAGAACGCGTCCGCTTGTGAGTGAAGTATTGTTTTTTAATAAAACAAAAGGCTGGTCCTGCTGAAAACTTGACATAAGTAAAATATGTGGTTGATAATCGCGAAGCTGCTATCAAAACGTAGAAAGCATAAAATAAATAAGTTTCAAATGTATTGTAATTTAATTAAACTTTTGAAAATATGTACCTAATGCATCATTATTCAGTTAGGATCATTGTCCTAAGTTCATTAAGACAACGATCCAAACACTATTCTAATTCTAGACTTATTTTTGTTTAAAAGATGACCAAGTGTGATGTCTCCTGGCACCCTGCACTTTTATTTTTATTTGCGTTTTTATGACGCAAATTCAAAAAATTTCTATATTTTTTGAATTTGTGTCATAGAAACTAAATACTTTCTCGTTTTTGAATTCATAAGTCACAAAGTCTCGCCCGTACCCTGATAAAACAATTGGTATGCGTCTAAACATGTTACGTGTTAGCTCAGATAAATCGGCCCGTGCTGTCTGACTATTGAATTGGAATATATATCGTGACATGTTTGACCGACACTAATTAAGATAGTTCTATTCGTGACGCAAATGCTTACTGGCATAGAATATATTTAAGGTAATTTTAATTTATCTACAGGCAGGATTTTATCATTTTGTTGCGGCCACATATTTTCTGCGGTCAGTGTACCTCAGATAACACGTCACCTCTATTTTGTTCCGCCCCGCACCAGCTGTTTCGCTCCACCATCCCCTTATCCCGGAGCAGTGTGCCACCCCTGACGCACCTGTGCACGCCCTTCATATTACAATACCAAAAAATATTACAATAACCTCATATTGTACATGAGGTCAATAACATTATACGTCATGTGGGCCGGTTTAATTGAGATAGCGCACAGCTCGAATTTGCAAATGCAATATGCTAAGAAAATTTTACGTAGTAATTTCCTTTTATATAGTCCGAAGAAGAAAAAAATTTTGGAAAATCCAAAAGTGCACGCCTCATAGCGGTCGTTCAATTTTTGCAAATATGTACATTAGTACGAATGTTTTTTCTTGTCATTCGTGCATTTATATAAGTTTAGAAGTACATAACGAGTAACATGAAAAATTTTAAGTTCAAAAGATAGCTCGATTTTTATAAGGCGAGAGTAGAGCACTACCTCAGCGCTCCACTTAAGAGACATGCAAAAATACCAGGCAATGAATTAGACCGTGATCTTCGAAAGGACATAGTTTAGGATAATACTAAAGCGTTTGGAAAAAAAAATGAACTAGATCAGTTAAGTTTTTCGGGAGTTAACGTGACCACGCGAGTATGGATACATACAAACGCACGGACGTCCACGGAATAATTTTGTTAAACATCTTTTTCATTAATTTAAAAAGCAAAATGTATTTTCAAAATGTCATAAGTGTTGAAACTAGTGTTTTTCCTTGATATCCATGTGTAAATATTATTATATGAGTGCGATAAAAAATAAATACAGTTCGAAAATTCTCATATAAAATGTCGTGGCCGGAGATATATAGTTATCTTCATTCGCGCCACCTACAGAAACATCCACGATTTGTGTTCATGAGGATGGAATATGAAATTCAATAAAGTTTGAGGACCCCATAGCGGGTGAGAATTGCGTATCTAGAGGAATATTTTTTTAATCAAATTTTCCGGCATTTTCGCATGGCCCCGGCGATTTAAATTATTTCCAGCTTAAAAAATACACATAATAATAGTGCTGGACGAAAACGAGACCTTTCGTAAACAGTCAGATAGAACAAATCGAACTGAATCGCTTCATATCAAATGCCGATCGAAATTCCGTCAGGACAAAACAGACGGACCAGCACTGGCATTTACTTAAATGATTGCTGACCAGCGGCGTTGCTATTCGAAGACCGGCCGTTTGCATTAACATTAATTAGTCGAGGTTATTTCAGGGATCCGGTAAAAGAAACTGACTGGGCGTTTCCGTTTGCTGCGTTTTATTTCCGTATCGCGTCGACTTATTGAAAGATCTCGAATCGTATAAATTTTTTTTTTTAATAAAACCCGTTCACCATTAAGCCAAATAAATTAAAAAAAAAGGCAACATCTATGTCATGCTTCAGACTTGTATCTGCGTTCCGCTGCACGACAGACAATTCATTTCAGTGTTGAGATGTTGGAGATTTATGCTCCGTCGTACGGAGTCTAAACGGATTGATAGGGGGGTTTGCTTCTCTGCATGTGTTTGCGTGCGCAGGCGTGCGTGCGTGCGTGCGTATGCGCATGCGTGCATGTGTGCGTGTGTATGTGCGTGTGTGTGTAAGGCAGGTGACCAACTTTACTGCTAGACGTTTGAGAGCAGCTCTATCTTCTGTGGCCCACATTTGTGTACTGACGTCTAGCCTTTTGCGGCTACTCGACGCACCTTCCAAATCACACAAACGCTCAAGATGAATGTCGTTGTCCCGAAAGGCATCATTTCAACTTGACGGACCTGTTTGTTGTCGGCATCCGCTACGGAACCGCCGTTGCTTCAAACAAAGAACGCGTCGATACGCGGACTTTCCTGAACATCAATAAAATACACCTCATCAAATCAAATCCTATACATGTCTCCACTTCAATGTACACACGAAATACGTTTTGATGTTATAATAAATTCGTTAAATTCCGTTTTGGGTGAAATCATTAAAAACAAGACGCCCAAGCGTTGTTCCGGCGGTCTGCCCGGGACTACGCGAGATAGTCGGACGATTAGTAGAAGAAGAAGTAGTAATATTATATTACAGTTTCAATATGTACTGCCGACGTTTGGGATGAGTTTACGAAGGACAAAAATGTATTCCTTTTTGATTTCTCACACGGCCAATTTCCCAATAGTCAATTCAATTTGGGCCTTTTGTATATACAGTGTTTACGTACATTCGGATTTTTGAAGCTATACTTCTTTTGGCGCGCTATGAACAAACGATGAGTGTTAATTTTTATCGGGGTGACGTAAAAAGTATAGTATGAAGTTGCTCGCAAGGATTTTAGCGAGCAACTTCAGACCTCTACTAACTGACGTGTCAAACGTTCGAGCTGGAAGAGTTGTCATTTATCAAATTATAAACGATACTACCAATATCATTACTCCGAATATTGATATTACTGCAAGACCGACGAATCATCAAGTTCAACAGTAAAATCAGTCGATGAGTTTTGTGTAGCTGAATTCAAAATGGAAGATAACAAAAAAATAACGTTAACCTATTCCGATTTTTCACTTAATAGATATTATAATTTAAAATAAAAAGAAAAAAGTGATATTACACTTTGTATAAGAAAAGAAATATTAATATATTTAATGTTTCAAATTTAAATTAAACTTTATCAACCGTATTGATTACCCCCCTCTAGTCATTTTATTAGTCTACTGTAGTTAATTGTTTACATGCAATTGAAGACAATTTTGAAGTGAAACTTCTTTAGGTACGTTAGAATGATTTCGTGGTATGACTTCACAGTGAAACGCTCAAATGACACAGCCAGGTGACACGGTCGGGTCTGCTCGGCTCTTTTTCAGCTCAGCTAGATTGCAGCTAATAGCGACTATTTTAAATACGCGCGGTTATTATTCATTGTAAAAATGAAGAATGCATGTAAAATACATGCAATAAATGGAATATAGTGACGAAACTGTCGATGATTTCTAATAGTTAAGTGAACACGGCGCATCACAAATCAACGGCAAATTGATGATTAACATTTGACTACACATTACCGCAATCTTTCATACAATATTTTCTTATTAAAATCGATCCCAATGCCTGTAACCCATTTTGTTGCGGCTGACAATGGGTTTGCCTTTGGACAGTGGTATTAATTCATCTCAAATACAGAAAAACGACAAAATTTACTTTCTACCGCCGACGTGGAGAAAGAAGATAATGTGCGTGTGTTTGAGGCGGCATGTACGAGAGATCATCACGATGAAAACAACCGACAAACATTGTCCCGGGTTAGTAGTTGAATTGTGTTCTCATTTGATTATCCTTTTCAATAATAATTTGGTCATAAAAGAATCTTGTGACCATGAATTAATAATACGATAATTTTCTTTCTTTTTAGTTTTTTGAACCCTATACCCTATCCCTGGATATTTTGCCAAAGAAGTTTCACTTTTCACGCGCGTACATAAGTACAAGCACCGTTTTCTTTCCCGAATAAGATTCTGTATAAAATCTAATTGAAAATCCATAGATCTAGACTATGATTACTTTTGACGTAATTCCATTTGAAAACTGAGTTGCATTTAAAAGTTATTAATTTTTCCATTCGGAAGGCGTGCCCATAGACAAAACCAACAAACGGGGTAGGGTCGGCGGGAGGGCGACGGCTGCGCAAACACAGTAAGCAAACAGGATTTGTCCCGGAGATTTATAAATTTCGGGATAATTCCCGTAGCGACCGTCCGCAGTCGCGGATGCGTCCGGAAAATTATCGTGTGTACCGTCCGGATGTCTGACGCCCTCGGCCGGATCAGGTTTGGTTACGCGTCGTAATAAATTGTGTTACTGTACAATTTAATAATTTTTTTTTTAGCATTCCGTAGCTAAAACCAAAAAAGGTACCCCGGTTTCGTGGCGTGCCCACTTCGATTTCTTTTAACTCCGCCATTTTTAGGGTTTTGAGGCAAAACGGCAAAAACGGAACGCTTATAGCTTCGTCATATCTGTCCGTCCGTCCGTATGTCACAGACATTTTATTTAAAAACTACCGGAACTTTATTGACGAAATTTAGTGTAGGTGTCTTTCGTGAGCCATTACTTAGTTTGGTGGTTAAGTAATTAAAATATTTTTTTCTACGGGAGGCTCTCCATACAACCAACAGAAGCTGAAAAAAATTTTTTAAGCACACATCAAGAAGTGGCACATATTTCGACACTTATTTTAAAACCACTTTAACATTAGTTTTTTTAGCAATTTTTCTGATTACCTGAATAATTTCAGAAACAATCGCTTCGAAAGTTGTAGAAATTGCGTCCCTTCCCCTCTATTTTCTAAAACGTGAGACCAAATAATATGAAAAAAATAACGAAGGTAACACTTAATGAATACTCTCAACGAAAATCATTTCGAACACCGTGGCATATACATACTGTTTTTGAGTTATTGCCAAAAAAATTGCACTTCTCAACAAAAGGATATAAGTGCTATGAACATACGCTTTTTTGCTGATGCACTTTAGTTTACACTAGTTTAATAGTGATAATAGACATATCTACTTGTTTTTCTAGTTATAGGGACTAAAGTGAGAATAAGAAAAAAATATTCGATGAGATAGAACTAGAGAGAAAGAGATATGTATGCTTCTGTGCGCCTGCGCATTGTTATCTGTTGGAACCGAAAACATGGAGTGAGAATAATAATACGAAAGATATATTTTAAACTGCTACCAGTATTATCCTACTAATATTATAAATGTGAAAGTGTACGTGTATGAATGTTTGTTCAACCCTATAATTACCCCACTCCTGATATTGCATTCCTTTCGTTGCTTCGCAGTTAATTTTGCTATAGGTTTCTCATCAACCGCGTGTAACCTGCCCTATGGTTTTTTTTATTATTTAATTAAACTTATTACATGGTTATCTTGGCCAACGATGTATGGAAGAGCTTGTTTTTTTTATAGCAGTTATAATAGGCAATGGGTCATGCGGAATGTTGTAACGCGGACGGTCACTACCTTAAATATTACTAAATCTAAATTGATGAGTTTTGCAGAATCACCATTTTTCAAGTATATTGACGAAAAATAATGTATGGATGGAAATTAATTTGTTTTGGTTCTGTAATTTAAAATATTGGTTTATTGGTTGTTATAATTATTATAATAAAAATATTCTTCGTATTTTTCTAGTTCCCAAATGATATGTTTGATTGTATGAAGTATGATATTATGGAGTTTATTATTAGCTGTATAACACTATTTTATATACTTCATGAATGTAACCTCGAAGCCATTATCAATTAACTTGTAATGCATATGTCAAAACAATATGTTGTTATAACATTTACCTTTATATTATTACATAACCTTATATATGTATTTTGTACTGTGTATACTTACATCAAAGTTTTCGAGGAATCCAATGATCAATCGAGTCACTGTTTGGCCTATTAATTATAAGGGCATCAATTTTGGGCAAGTTACTACTGTTTGCTCTACTAAGACCTGTTACCATGGCTTTTCTTCCAATATATAATTAAAAACAACTGTATCAACTCTAAAATAATTGCAAAAAAAACGAAAAGTTTTGTAGGCAACATATTCTGTTCGAAGAAAATGTATACCTACAACGCGTTACGCTCGGCATGACGTATCAATTTCTCATTGGCCTTCACTGTCACGCGACTGACTACCAAATTTTCTGAAATTATCCGACATATCCTAAATATACTAATAACCTGTGTTTATTGAATTGAAACTTCCAATGCGACTTCCGACAAGGTTGCGTTAAACGTTTAACGCTACCATGGAGGGGGTATGAAAGCACTGTTGCGTTAAACGTTCAACGCTCCTGGGAAGGGGGAACCGAAAGAGACAGAGCGAGAGTGAACGCGTGGCTCTCGAACGCATGCGCGTAGTGTACCTTTTACAGGCCAGCGCGAGCGTTAGCAACGAGTAGCGTCTAATATTCCAAAGCAAAAGGGAGAGAGAAAGAAAGATACACAAAGGTTGGAGAGAGAAAGAGAGTGAGTCGGTAGGTCCCAAGCACATGCGCGTGGTTATTCAAACATTTCGTATCGTACTTGAGTTATTATAATCCCATTGTAAATGTTATAGATTTGGATATTACTCCACTCGAAAATGATAATTAAAAGATGCGATCAATTGTGAATTGTAAGCAATGTTAATAAAGTTTGTCTTAAAGAAACAATATGAGTTCGCTAAAAAGGAATTTCTACCCCTTCCTATTTTCATTTCCACATTACGAAGTTGCACTTCCGCGCGGAGGGACTCCAGGCACTTTTAATTTTTTTTTTTTATTAAAAATTTTGTTCCTTGCCGTCAACGTATCGCTATTAAAACATTAGAAACTATTATCGCGACACCGGCCTATTGCGACGGTAAATTACGCACGCCCTTCATATTGAAGTAACGGATGGCTCGTCCGTTTGCCGCGGCCTCACCTGTCTGCGCGTCCGTGCGCACGCGGCCACATGTTGATCGCGCGCAAACGATTTTTCCGGGACGGGCGGGCGGGCGCGCGTCACCCGCACAAAGCCCTGGGAGGCGCCGGAGCCGCCTGCCGCCGACGTCGCAAAAATTAAATTTCATCACACAAGTCTGTTCGTTACGGACGTATGAAATTCGGCTATTTATTATTTATAAGCATTATATGTATATATATATTATTATCTTCTTTATCGATGTAATTATATTCGCAGTGCGTCTTAATTGTCTGTCGTTGTATCACGAAGGCGTTCGCCGTATAGAAATATAAATGTCAATTAATTGACAAAAATTCAAATATTCTAATCAGCAAAATAAAATAATAAAAAAAAGGTACGATTTGAAAGAAATTGTCACTAGTTTAGTAGAGAAAAAAAGAAAATTAGCGTTTTTTAATACAACATGTCTTAGGATGTGACTTCGAATTCGCAAATATTTTTTTAATTGGATGGACACTTGTGTTCTAAAAATGAGGACAAATAAATAATGTCTATTAGCAGAGGGATAAACATTGGTAAGTCGCATAAAAACAACACGTGTTTGTCGCATAAAGCAAATGTTATATATATATATATATATATATATATATATATATATATATATATATATATATATTATAATGAAAACTTTGAAATGTCTGTTGTGTCACACGATACTTGCGTCAGACACGCATATATTTTTCTTTATTATTTTATTTTATAGAACATTCCACATTACTTCGAATTCTGTATTTTTGTCGATAGCACTGGCGCAAGACATGGCTAGCCGCGAAGCCTGAAACAGGGGCCGGTGTTGCTGTCCTTCAAACGAGAACATAATAAATAACCTATTGAAAAATTTTAGTCCCAATGCGATTTCGAAGTACTTTCAAATTCCACCCCTACTGCCTTCCGCCATGTTTCCGAATCTATTTTATGGATGGCGCTTTGTGAAAATATTTTACGAATCCCTAAATTGATGCGAAATGAGTAATTAGGCACACACGAGGAAACTGCATGAGTACGGTCTGAAATAAAGTTCGGGCGGCGCCCCGTGCGCGTTTCGGGGTACACCTGCGGCCGAGTACAGTCAGCAGAATCGTTATTGATGGACATCGTGATGATGATAAAATTGCATAGAAACTATAGAACAAACATGAAACAGAGATAGGCGACAGTAATTTTTTACTCGTTAAATATTGTTCTGGAGGTAAGTAATATTTAAACGCGATATTTTTATGGCATTATTCAAAATATTTATTTTATGCATTTTGGACTGAGAGGGCGCTGCGATAAAATGACGTCGAACTTCAACAGTTTTCACTTAATTATTACACTAATAAATATGTTTAAAATTAATTTTTGGAATTTTGTCGTGCAAACATATTTGCATTTTTAACTAAATTCATTAAATAACTTCGTTGTTCTCGATACAATTTTGTTTTCATTTTTTCTGGCAACGACTGGAGATTGTTATAAAAACAGAATGATAGAATTAACAAATTACATATTTCACCAAGGAATATAACAGCTCCCAGTGTCAATGAATAATCCAGTTTGAATTGAATGGCGCTTAACGTACGTACGAGCGTTCATTGTCCATTATACAATTGTTTAGTTTTTTAATCTGCAGTTACAATTAACTCGTTACTCTACGACTGCATCGAATGACAAAAATAAAGAAACGCTAAGAAAAATCTTTAACATTTCCATAGTTTCGGGGTTGTTTTGGAACCTTGCTTCTTTCTTCGGGATTGATATTTGTTCTCGATCGCGATAAACTCTGATAATGGCAATCCATAAATTTAATTCCGAAACCAACCGACAGATGGATCATTGAAAACAGGAACCTTACTATTAAGATTTGCGTTCATTTCGATGACAGCTTTGCCTCATAATTAGGGTTCCGAAACCATAAGCTTATAAAATCACTTCGTCCTCTGTCTGACCGTCAAGACCATTTTTTCCAGAAACGCGTTGATGTATCATATTGAAATTTATAGCAAATACTTAATTCTTTAGTCCGTTGCAGTAAATATAACAAAAAAGTATATCAATCATCCGAGATAACGAAATAAAAATTTCGGTCACTTATGCCACACATCTTGACTCCGCAAAAAAATGGAAACCTAACCGTTGCCTTAGAATCAAAAAATTATCAAAAATGCAAGGTCTCGCAGCATAAACAAATAAAAAAAATAATTGTATCAAATAAAAAAAAAGAATATTTTTTAAAGATTACAAGCTAAACTTTGCAGCTGGAGTATGGACCGTGATGTAGAAGGATCTATAAGAGATCGTTCTGTAACTTTCTTAAGCTATGAAAATTTAAGATTTTCAATAAATCGGACATTAAAAAAAAAATTGGTCATAACTTTTTGAACAAAAAAAAATGAAACTTCCAGTATTCCCGGGACGATATCACGCCACTGTCTAATATCGAAAAACAGGCAAAACTCATCGAGACTTGAGGGATGAAATATTTACGTTTCATAAGTTTGTACGGAACCCTCGGAGCGCTAGGCCTATTCGCACTTGTCCGGTGTTCTTTTAATGGACGATTTGCTGTTCGCCGGAGTCGAGTGCCTATGGATTTGAACTTCCCGTATTTACTTTCTGGAATGCCATCACCGGATCACGAGCAAACCCGAGAGGAGAACTGATGCATTTTCAAAGAAATATATATATATATATATTATTATACTCTAATTTAATCGGCCGGTATATTTCGCTTACTGAGCAGTTTCGATGCGAGGAAATATATATCCTCTCGGAGCCGCTGTAAGGCCTCCGGGATTCCGTCATACGGAGCAGGCCTGTAAAAGTTGGCGCCGGCCGTGCTGTCGGTACGTCCGCGAACAGCTGTGATTGAAGGCGCCCGCAGGAGTTAGCCCTCCCTGAGAAGGAGCTCGGGATTTATGGCGACTCCTGTTTGTCCCGCTTTCGGTCCAATCGATAGGCGGCGCGTGTCGCCGGCGCCGGTTATTACGAATTTTTCATGACCCCGTCGATGTATTATTGTAAAACGAATTTTCAGTTCATTTCGAAGCCTCCGCGTCGGGAGGACGTGGAATTTTGCGTCAGATCACGTCCGCATGACTCTCTGTACGCCTACCGGCTCATAGCCAAGGTATTTCACGGCCTACCTCCGCATAACGATATTATACATACGAAGGCTGTTATTTGTGTATCCGGAACTGACCACATACAAACAATATTTAAAAAGTAATTACAACACTTAAAAATGGACCTCCTTTGCTATAGAATACAGTTTGTTTCATGTAACTGTCAATTGTTTTACCATTGTAGCGTCATTTTGAAAATTGCGTGTCTTTATCGCCACGGATTTAATTCGTGAAAATTTTCGTACGATGATTTATTACGATTTTCGGCGTGGGCTAACTCAGAAACAGTGCATTGATCAACTCTCTTCGACTTTTGGGGATAAAGCACTATCGAAAATCACTGTGTATCGTTGATTTAGTGAGTTTAATCGTGGGCGGTCTATGCTCACGGATAAATTCAAAGAAGGTCGTCCTAAATCGGTTGTTGTACCACAAAATATCGATGCTGTGCGGGAACTAACAACGCAAGATCGTCATGTTACATATCACGAGATAAAAGCGTTTCTGGGCACAGGTATGGCGATCATACATAACATTATACGAAACTTTGGCTTTAAAAAATTTGTTCGCGTTGGATTTCGCACATACTTGAGCATTGATCAAAAACAGGCTTGTGTCGATTGATGAAAAAAAAATATAAAAAAATACACTCATGGTGCGTCAAAAGCTGTTATAATATCTACACAGGTAATGAATCTTAGATCTATGCGTATGACCCGAAACTAAAGAGCAGTCAACGGTGTGGGTGTTCCAAGATGAGGCGAACCCAACAAAAGCGATTTATTTCAAAAGAACTTTGAAGCAAATAGTTGCCTGTTTTTTTGGTATAAATGGACATGTGATCACAGTACCACTAGAGAATCGTAAAATGGTTAATTCGAAGTGGTACACGAGTATTTTTTTTTTGCCAGAAGTCTTTGAAAAAATAAGAAAAAAAAATCGACAACGCAGAATCATTCCTCATCATGACAATGTTAGCTGTTACATGTCGGCCGAAACGACTCGGTTTTTGAAAGATCAAAAAATCGAATTGACAGGTCACTCGCTATGCAGTCCCGATTTGGCACGCAAAGATTTTTATTTATTCCCAAGCGCAAAGAATAAATTACGTGGTCAACGTTCTTCGAGCCGCGAAGAGGCCGTTGATGCGTTCAAAATGCACGTTTTGGAGATACCTCAATCACAACGGAAAAAGTGCTATAAAAATCGGTTTCAGCGTATACAAAAGTGCTGATCACTACGATGAATATTTTGAAAAGGAATAAACCATATTATATGATAGATGTATGTTTCTTTTTGATATTCCGGCGTGCGTGCGTATGTGTAATAAACTGATACTAAAATAAGTAACCACTAAAATCTAACCGAAACCTTGGACTTGACGATATGCGACTTTTTAAGGTGATCTTGCTTAGCTGACGCAGTCAAGCAGCAGACGGGTTGTACCGCCTGGCTGCATGTTTGTTTTTTGTGAATATATCGCATACGTGTACTCTACATTAACTTCTCAGCATTAGTGGAGATTGCTGCACTGCTACTAACAAAAAATTCAGCTGAAAGAATATTAAATTTTCGAAGAATTTAAAAAAGACTCGAACTCCATTAAACATGTCGAGATAAAATTTTCAAGTGATGTAAAATGGGAGAAATGATTTAGAACGTCGCAAACTCGACCCTCCAGACCGAGACGCCAGAGAGTTGGTGATCACAGCCGCCCAATGATACCCGCAACTCCACGAAAGAGTAAGCGCGGATCCAGAACTTCTCGGAAACTCAGAAGGTGGTATGGTTCAAAATTTCGTTCATGTCGGGAGGGTCTTTCTTTTATGACATAAATTATCTTTTCTTCATATATCGTAAGTTCTCTTCCAAGGGGCAATGCGTGCACTTTTGTAATAAGATACCAAAACTTACCATTTTATGAATTTAAACTCCACTTTAATAAAAGTTATATGGCAAAGACTATTATACCGTAACTGAATATCATAATGAAAAAAGCCATGGGATTGAACTGCTTCGCTATCGGGTTGCTTCATGTTATTTTTAAGTGTTGTACTAATCTTATTCTTTATTCAATCTTTTGTGTCGTTGAACAAAAAAGAGCAATCCTCGAGTTTCTTGCCCATTCTTCTCTCGGTGGATCAGCATTTGGAATGGGTGGTAATGTCGAAAAGAATTCATTAATGACGTATTTCAAGTACAATTCCATTACCTATGGAATAAGGAAATTTTTTGATATTATTTGATTTCAATGCGTGTAGCTAAAAAAAGTGCTTCTGGAACACATCAGCAGGAGGAGAAGAGGGGGAGCAAGGATAAGTGCACCCATTACCCCCCTGGATCGACACCTACGAAGGACTCACTAGTGCGCTACCGGTCTTTTAGAAAGGAACAGGCTTCTTTCCTTGAAGAGTCCAACATCGTCATAGGTAGGTAACACCGCTGATGATGGACCATTCGAGTTTTACCGTAAACGGCAGAATATAGATAACATATTAAGAAACACCCGCAACATTTAGAGCACGGGTAAGGTTAATGTTGAAGGGGTGAGGGGTTGACGTAACCGAGAATCACTTTTCTTTGGCTTTACACTCGGATGTAATTGGGCTGAGAGACACAAAGGACGCCAAATAAATAAGCGACAGTCGGCAAAGTGAAAATCTAATAAATGACCTATGAGTGGACCGATGGAGCTACGAATTGATTCGTGAATATGACAAGCAGACCTACACGCGATATAATTTATCTCTCGTCGGCCGTAAACTCGGCGCACGCGATCGCGTACATCGAAAAGAAGAGTGCAGCTGTTGCGCCGTATCGCTGTCCCTTTCTCGCAACAAAAAGTTACCATCGAAGTCGACGCTAAAGAAGCCGAATCGTTGACTGCGTACTGAGTAAATGAAATTAAAAAACAAAATGGTCAATAGAAATCTGTTTAAAGCACAATAGACTCGTAAACATCAAAGGCTTTTCTTTCATATCTTCCTTGCGAAACGGAGTGTAACAAATGTGTTATGAATCAATGACCTCAGTTCCTTGCTGTGTATTTTCATTGTTCGTTAAAGGAAAAAAAGCGTAAGATGTTTTACGGCGGGCAATGCACCGGTAACGCCTCTGGGGTCACTAGTGTCCTTGGGCTACGGTGATCATCCAGTCTCTAATGGCTCGCCTACATGTTCGCCCCTTGCCTATGCTATAAAAAATTTTATTACTCTAGGCGAAGTCACACACATTTGCTTGTTTCTTTTCCCCGCCACGTATATTTCAGGCCTATCTTTTCAAGAGCCGGGACGGTCGTCAGCTGCAAGCCGTAAGCGACAGGCGACGCGGACCGAGTTTGCTAAACAAAATCATCACTGAATTTCGGGCCTCGCGGAGTCGGGTAAGAATCTTTTTATACTGTAGAAACCAACGCACGCCGTGCTTTGAATTATTTTTACGTGTTGAGTGCCGATGGGCTATAAAAACAAATCACTTGTTTGTCAATGTCGATTGACGTACATCGACTTTTCTAATGGGCGAAATTAACCGTTTGCGAACACTTTTGTCTCGATTTCAAATATGGTTAGGTTTTAAAGATGTTCCCAAGTTTATGCAAAAAACTTAAATTTATGTGTTCACTTCACTAGTGCCCCGTATTTTATTTTGCGATCGACGCTCTGGAAATCCGACTTATAATAACGACATTTCGAATTAGTAATTTTTTTCGCGACGGTACTTGGAAACTTTTGTTTTTAAATAGTATAAATTATAACATGACATTTCATAGATTGTTTCTTTTGAAATAAGTGAATCTCTATTTTCTTTTTTAGTTACGAATATTTGGGATATCGCAAAAAAAATACGTGTATTTTTATTTCTTTATATATATATAACATAAATAAATATGTATAGTAAAATATTTAAAATCTTGTCAATTATTCGTAATGTATGTTTGCGCGCTACGACTTATTTATAGAATAAATTCTAGAAGTCAATCGATGAATGAAAATGAAAAGAGGTCAAGATTTTAAACCGTAAAATTGAACTACATACTTTAGAAAATTTTGCACACATCTCATTTAAAACTTAAAAGTAAACTGCTAAACCAATTACGGTAGTATGCACTGACCTACTTCGAATGATTTCAAATTAATCGCTGAGGCGACATGGTTTGTAACATAATTAAAATAATCACATAATTACAATGTTGTACTACACTCCATGTTAAGATAAACTCATTGCTCAACCGTCAATAGAAAGGGCAAAATAGATGCAACAACAGGTGACTATTCGCGTGTACTCCTTCAACCAGAATAGGTGGCGCTATCAATCCAGCGAAATGTAGAAGCTACAATGGCAACGAGCTGACAGAAAAACATATTCGTTTTATTTTAAATGCTTTATCTTATTACTTTGAATGAGTTTTTGTATGCTAGACGTATTTATATTATTGGTATATCGACAACCACCTTAACAATATCGATGAACTTTGAACTTTGATGGTGTTTTGCTTTTCAAATTTATCAATAGAGGTCTCTATCCTGAAATAAATAAAAGATGTTTTTCTAAACATTGCTTTTTAGCGCCATCTCGTAAAATTTTGTGGTAATTACATCATCGCTGTGTTATTGAAGAGACCTGCTCTCACATTAAGTGTGTCACATACGGCCATGTGTCTAATGTATGACATGTAGCGCCATCTGCTCTTGAGAATGTTGATTTAAGCCTATTGGTGTATCAACGATCACATAATTTGAAAAAAGTATGTAATTTTTACATATTATGTGGTTTTTTTTATATTGTGTATTTAAATATTTATAATTGGAAACTCATCTCGTGATATAATAACTTCTTATCGTATACCCGTGACAAACTAGAAAGATGCCGAGAAAAATCCGATTAAGCATCGCCATTTATAGTCAATACAGTGTTGACTATCACGCAACAATCGATATCGATCTTAAAATAAACGAATGTAGCGCCACGACCTCAGGGAAAGGGAAATGAGGAAAAGCCTACTCGAGCGACCGAACCCCGCGAAGCGATCAGCGGACGCGTACTTAGCCGGGGCCGCGCGCGCCGTCAGCTGCGGGCCGTAAGCGGCAGGCGGCGCGGCGGTCGGCTTTAGCAAATTTTAATGAATCGCCCCACGTGCGCCGCCCGCCGCCTGCTCTATATGGATTCTCATTTACGAGGCGCCGACGCAGCGCCGCCGCACTAGAGGCAGTCGAGCTCGTCGGACCGCTACGGACGGCCGGTCGCCGGAACCGGAACGGACTGTCGGAAAGTTCTACGACCACCGATCGACGGTGAAACGATCACCCTGCGACCACTCCACAAGCTCAAAATATCTAGACCGTCAGTTTGGCCGATAGCTTCATACAGGTGTAAGATGTCTGCTCCTACGATACCAGACAATCTGCTCAGCATGGTGATGAGACAGATCGAAAGATCGAGCCGCGACTGCGACAAGCCCATGATGATGGACAAAATAAAGGACGTAGATCCGAGAGATGTTATAAATACATGAATCACCGACCGCCTAACCGATGATCAACCATAGCGAGACAAGCTTGTCTCCAGCAGATGCATGCTATAGACTTGTGGTGATGTTGAAAACGGCGTCATGAGTACAAGAGATTCAATACTAAGATCGCTTACCCCTGCTCACCGTAGTGATTAGACGCTCTGTGAAAAACCAGTCTCCAGCGATGGACTTAACGCAAGTCATTAATGGTAATTACCGAAATAGCGGTAATCACAATGGACTAACACAAAAAGTCGTTACAGGTATCTAGTTGTCGTTTTTAATTTGTTACAAGTCCTGTATACACCCGCTGTGCTGCTTTTCGTTTAAGTAAACACTGTAACGAAGCCTGTATACAACTGAAAGGTATGCAATATAATGCCTTCATGCAATATATTTTATTGATATAAGATGAAACACTTTTGCGTGTAATTAGTCTAATTTCCATGTCTTATTTAAAATTATAATAATACATTTGAGGCAGTATTATATTTATTCTACCTAATTAGTTTTTTCATAAGCTTTTGTCTAACTAGCTTCTTTATTAACAAATAAAAGCCTTTTTGAAAGAAATATATGCTACGTATAATGTATATTATATGGCTTTTTTTTGTCAGTATATGAAATATCCATAATTATAAAAGCCATAAAATTAATAATTGAAAAGTTACAATAATTGAATAGTTACCATTCTGATAGCTGGATATAATTAAAAACAATGTTAACGCTTAACACTTTGACGTTTCCAGATAGTTACATTGAATTCAGACTCAATTGGAATCGTCAGTTACGATACCGATTTCAGTCATGATATCAATCAAGATCATTTTAACATCGTGAACGAAAATGCAATTCCGACCGCATTGTCGTTCTTGATGCCTAAATCAAATCCCACGACTATATAATTATTTCGTTTCCAATTTTAATTTTGATTCTTTTTATATTGCCAATTTAAATTATGTTATTGCCGGATATAGTACAATTAAAGCAAATCAAATCATCAATACGAATTATGACGAAGCTTGGCCATAACATTATGATGAAGCTAACAGGAAACAAGCTGGAGGAATGACAGTTCATTATTTTAAGTGACCACTTTTTGTGTGTGCATATATATAAACATATATGAGTGCGTGTGCGTACGTGCGTCCGTATGTGTGCGCATGCGCATGCAATAACGCTCGGTTGCACAGTTGCGCAGGTACTTAAGTTTTCAATAGTCTATTAGTAAACCAACAAACCTCTTTGGATACAAATACTGTCTTTGAAAGGAATTTATCAGGATTGTAATTCAAGGCTATAATGAAAAAAGCAGGATAAGTGACTACATCTAATTCGTGCATCGTCGAAAATAATACAGACTTCAAAGTGCAGTTGCGAAGGGCCAACAGAAACAATTGGTTAATAACGAATTAATTGACGATATTTTGAAATTCCATCGATTGGCAACAGTGCTGACAACGGGATCGGATTCAGTTTCGAGACAGGATCTACAAGGGTAATAGGCATTTCTTCTACGTCCGCCAAAATCGAAATCGCGCTTGAAAATTTAGTCCTTCCACAATTACCTACGTCGGGTAATTTCCCATCTTTTAACGTTCCATTTCAAACGATCGGGTAATTTTTCACAGATACGCATAAACGAGGAGAACGCTCCACGGCCCGACCCCGTTTACGATGAGATTCTAGCAGCTCGGCTTTTTCGATTACGTTCAATAAACGTGCTACAGACGTTTCGCCGCAAATCTTACGATTTCATTGGCCACAAAATTTACTAGTCGGTGTCGAAAGAATACGAGGTCCGATATTGAAAGTTATATTGCCCCTTTCGCCTGGCAATGAATACGTAAAAATTGTTTATCGTCTTTGCATGCGTATACGCATATACGTTCATGTCAGTTCTGTGTTTGAGCATGCACGATGCTTGATTAGATTAAGAGAATGTGACATATTTCCTGAATATTGATGCAATCGTAATTAGAAACTTGAACGATGCCGATAGACGTACCCAAAAATTAAAAATTTGACAAAAAGTACTAAATCAGCCGAAGATATTTGCGCAATTCGTCCTGGTGGTAAAGCGTGGTCTCTTAGAAAGGTCTGCGGCATGGCCACATCACCCGTTCTTGAGCGGGTCGCCTCCAGGTCCTCTCTCCTTGTGCCTGCAACCCTCATGCAGTCTGTTGACGGTTATGTTCTGCATCGGTGTAAATTAGCACAAAACGGCGTAATGGAGCGTTAAGCGACGAGTACTCAGGGCCGCTGGCTGTATCGCATTCCATTAATGTCGGGCGAATGCAATACAAAGCACGAACCTCTGCCGCTGTGAAGTTCGTCACGAAAGCGTCGCAATGGCGTAAAATAGAAACGCGGCAGCGAAGAAGGAAGGGTCGGGGAGCGTGATACCTGCGCGGTATATCATTCGCATGAAATTCAGAGCGGCAGAGTTTCGTGCGTTGTACTTTACGTTAGATAATTGCAGTTAGATGTAATAGTTAGTGTTATGTCAACCTTCAATTCTGTACACAAACTTAATTCACACTTGTGTATACATCGTATGCCCCGCTAATCTTCACCGGTTTTTGGTTCGGGACCTACGGCATGCAAATGCTTGTTCCAGATGAGCCGCTCGAGGTGGTACCCGACTTGGAAGCGCTTCTACTCTCTTAAGCGCCAGCGAGCAAAATTCGGAATCGATTCCCGGTGGTAAAATTATTTAGGGAAGCTGGAGCTATAAAATTAAATTTTCGATTAGTGTCCAATTCTGTTCCTACACTTTGATGTCTATGTGTGCGTCTGTCACAACCTATTTTCTGTGATTGCACTAGAAGAACAAAGCTGTGGTAGATACAAAAAGTCGGGCGACTCTATCACGATTGTATAGCGTAAATAAACAAATTCTGAGTGTGCTGGTCAATTTTGGAGATCGATTAGAAAATTAAAAAATAATTTTGGTCAACTACATTATGTGACATATCAAAGGACCGGGTTTGTTGTGAAAAATGCAAACATTTATTTGAATCATATAATGCATAGTTTAAAAGACACTAACGAAAATTTTCAAGAATCAAGTATTGTTTTTTTATCTTCGAAGACTGAAATTTTACAAAAAAAAAATGTGGAATATATGACTACATGAAACTTATATAAAACATAAACGTAAATTCAAAAATTTTAAATACCGACAAGAAAAAGCAAAATAGTCATGATGAAAACGTTTATGAAATGTGTTCCTTTTTCGATCAGGTACTTTTGAAGTTCTTTGGAAGTTACACGCAGATGAAACTGCGTGTTTTGTTTCACAATGGTGTTGCAACATAAACATTATTCAATAACATTAAAGAATAAGGTCTTAAACCCCTAGTATTATTCAGATTCTTTTTTAAATGCTAAAGGGTTCTGTTACAGATGTTTATCAGACTACGAGAAACCTAATAAATGTTTCTTAGATTATTATCTTTTAATATGCCGTTATAGAGCTGTTGTATTGCTCGGAACACGCGTGTAAGCCCTATATAATCGTAATTGCTATTAGAAGGTTTCATGTCGTTTTATTTGTTGGGTGACCTAGACGTGCATGTTCATAATTTATTGTCAATAATTCTTAAATCATCAAGTCATCAATAACAACAACGATCAGTAATATTCCGTGTATATTTCTGTTTATCAATCGAACTATTTGGGATAAACTTTTTTTAATAATACTATACATATATACATCAACTTCATTATAACATAAATGGCGTTCCTCAATTCATATAGTTCATATTAGAGATACGCCAAAATAAAATACTGGCTTCAATACTAAAGTTTTTTTCTTTGCCCTAATCGAACGACTGAAGAGAAACAGGAAATCGAACTGACAAAACGTATCCCGAGCGGGAGCACTATTGCCAGACGAACTGAGCCGTCGCCGCAAACTAAAAAAGCTCCCTCATCACGCCGTCATCAGGGACGGGGCGGGCGGCACGAGCGCGCCTCGGCCGCGGGCGGGGCGGGGGCGGGGGCGGTAGGCCAAAACAAATTGTTTGAATTCCGATACATACACAGCTGCGCGCGACAGCGCCGCCCGCCCCCGCCCGGCCGCCCGCCCCCGCGCGGCGAGCGCGGGGCGCACATGTCGAGTCACCCTTTACAAATGCCTACTATGATTTGGGAAATAATATACCCTTTATAAAATAATAATCTGTTATTTCATAAAGTGTGTAACTATTTTTCAAGTCGTAGTAATCAACGACGCGCCTCTTACTGAAGTGATACTAGCACGTCGGAGGATAAAAATATATCTTTATTTCGTAGGTTATGATATGACATTTGAAATACGTCATAACATTTAAAGAATTTACAGTTTTTTAATATAATTACTATTTTTTTTAACTACCACCCGTTCATAAGATTCCTTAATTCCTCGAGAAAAATGGGCAAGAAATTTGACAGTAGCTGTTTTCAAACCAAAATTATATAGAATTACCATCGTATATAAAACTATTGCAAGAAAAACAAACCTGTAGGAAGTCGAGTTCATTGTGTCCATTTATCCTCTAAATATTTAGAGATTGTATAATACCCTTTTTTTGCAAAGTGCTAAAAGACTTTAAATTTATATAAGGGTAAATTTTATATATCCTCGCGAATCTTATTGAATGAGCGGTCACAGAACCCATAAATGCACTCACCTCATTATAAAATGATCTTATGTAGTCGATTGATACGCTGTTGACACAGTTCATTTTTAAATCTAGTATTGAAATTATGTTTGTCACTATTTTTATTAAAAAAATCTAAATTCATCTTTACATAAGTTTATTAAATTTTGGCAAGTAAGCTGCAATGGCACAGTTAAAAAGGAATTAGATACTTTTTACTCAATAATTTGATACTGGCAAGTTAAACACCATCGGAAATAGTGGTCATTTATTGATCAACTAAAAAATTGAATATATTTGATCTTAAATATTTTTTTCACTAAAATGCTTATTTTTTTTAAGTATCTGGCGGGAATTCGCTTACAAAAAATGAATTCAACCGACGTGATATTCGCGCTAGACTTATTATGATTACAAAAAAGCTCAAAGAACGTTCTCAACTTATAGTCACTACTTTTGGTGAGTCTGCTTGTTCACGAGCCAGTTTTTAAGTGGTTTGCTGAGTTTAACAGAGGACCGGAAAGCTTCGAAGATGAGGCGAGGACAGGTCGGCGCCGACTGCAAACATTCGAGAAAATGTTCAAGCAGTTGAAAAATTGATCCGAGAGAACCGAAGAATTATGTATAGTACAGGAGCTGACGAGTACTGGGTGTTGGATCAGCAGCGATGCAGACAATTATTCGCGAACACCTCTCTCTTCATGAGCGTGGTTCCAGACGGGTGCCGCGCAAACTGACCGATGGATAGAAAGACCGCCGGGTAGACTGATGACGATCTACGATAGAGAAATGCGAAGAAGGAGAGAATAAAACATGTACGATATACTTATCGGTAACGAAACTGTACAATTACGACCCCGAAACGAAGCGACAATCGATTGTATGGTGTTTCGAAAATTAACCAACACCAATCAAATGTCGCCGTGCGCGAAGAACACACACAAACAGCCGCCAGGTTGTTTGTAACACCTTTCATATTACTATTCTAATGCTAGGGAAACAAAAAACAGTTAATCCTGAGTGGTATGTATGTGTCTATCCTTTTTCGCCCTCAATATTACCCTGATTTAGCACCATGCCATTTTTCTTGTGCCCCAAAACCAAAAAAAAAAATGGAAAGCAAGAGATTTAAGAGCGAGATCAATCCACTAGCTAACTATAATTTCCAAATCTCAAAGATGCCTGAAAAACAGTGGATTTTTCAAGTGGTTGAAAGGCATAGACAAGTGTATACGTGCTCAGGCAGTACTTTAAAAAAATAGATATTAGTAACAAATAATGAACATTATAATTTTTGAGTGTCTAGTTTTTATTTTGGTATACCCCTCGTAGAAATTGGTTTGCTTATTCATTTGTTTGTGCTAAAACAAATTATATTATTGATAAAGCAAAATCAGTTATAAAAGCAAACAATGTGGTACAGATAAATATGTAAAATAGCACAGACAAATGGATAGGATATAGTTACCCTTACAGCCGATAGTGGGAGTGACGAAGAAAGGTCACACCGACCCATTCGGGTTGTATGCATCCCTAAAATTGTGCTAAAGGGCAGTAAGCAGACAGAACCTACGGAAAGTGACGTTAATTTAAAATGATTGCGTCGGTACCGTTTATTACGTCAAAATTACATCAGCCGAGGAGGCGTTGGGGGGGGGGAGCTTCTCACGTTGACGTAATTTTAACGTCATAACGACGCTGACTCGATCGTTTCAATTGAACTTAACTGACCCTCTGATCGGGAACTAGGCTGCGTCCACACGATGCAGTTGAGAAAAGTGGAGTTCACTGAAATTCCTTTTTATGAATTTATTATTTTAAAGACTATAGAGAAAAAATTGAGTAACTTCAACGAATAGTCATTAGCTTATAAGAGATTGTGGGTTTCAATTCAATAAAACGAGTTTAATATTTTCATAACTTGAGTGCATGTAGCACAAGACGGATACTGCATTTTTCAAAACTTACGTAAAACAAGCCCGCTTAGGATAATTTTATAGCTATTAATATCCATATAACTATCAAAAGACTTATCTATTTATTTTAAGGTATTAAATAATATGACGCTTCTAAACATGACATGGACAAATCACACTGATAAGAGTATTAAATTGTTTATTGTCAACTATAACTCTTATGGAGTAGTAATAAATGATTTATTGTCAACTATAACTCTTATGGAATAGTAATAAACGATTTATTGTCAACTATAACTCTTATGGAGTAGTAGTAAAAGATTTATTGTCAACTATAACGTTCGAATCTCATTTTGATATGACTGTTCTGTATGTTTTTACAATATCCTTTTACTTTCATGGAATGCATAAACGGTTTGTTTTTACTGCATTTTATCGTCTTGTGCACTTGCAGGTAAAGAGCTCGCAGGTGGCGAAGCGCGATAGAGTTAGGCACGCTTTAATACCACGTGTTTCACTTTTCACACTGCAGGTACAGTCAACAAAAATATTTGAAACTTGATTGAAATTCTAAAAAGGTGTACGAAATATTCGGAATGGATGGCCAGTTGCATTTTTTTTTTCGATATCTTTATATTTCAGATACAAGAACGAGTGTTTGTTCAATCACAATCACCATGTGCATCTTATTGAAAGTGACATTATAAATCCGCGAAGAGCTTGGCTATCACAAGAGATGAACATAGAGTACAAGAAATCACATATTTATCATGAGTTACATCTCATGACATGGATAAAGGCAATCGACAGAGTCGAGCCCACTTTTCGCCCAATCATATAAAATATATAATTAATATATATACATATAATCTTGAATTAATAGATTTTATCCGTTTCAAACATTAGTAGACATCGTTATAAGGCAGTGTTCGCGATAAATAATCATGAAAAATACATCATATACCTATATCATGTGTACACCAGAGAATTAGACTTTTAACTTTCCCAAAAGGAAAACGTAATCATTATATATATTTAAATAACTAATTTGTTTCACCGGCCACACCACCACATCTTTAGACTTTGCTGAAGACCAACGCTGCCACATCTTCTTGTCAGTCAAGATGCTGCAAACAATCGCTGAGCGGCGCCCACTTCGACCAGCGACGGGTGAATAAAGTTCAAAATAATGAGTAATATAATTAGTTATAAAAAATAACGTGTTGATCTAATGAATTGTTTATATCTTTCTAACATAAAGTAATTCAAAAATAAATCAAACAATCAAAAAATTTACAAAGCACGCAATCGTGGGTAGCTATAGTTATAATACAATTTTTTTCATACTTGAAGTTTCGAGCCTGAATATTTTAGTTTCATGCATGCAACGTCACAAAGCTTACGACTCCCGCCCTTGTCACACAATATCACAATTCGTTCACACCCACCTCCCCTTTAACGCGTGACGTAATTTATGGATGAGCCCTCTTAATACAAGTTATGTATTACGTACATATATACTTAAATATGTACTAATTATCTACGTACCATTAAAAAAATCTATATTTATAAACCCTTAATTAAATCATGACCTCACACCTAGTTTCCAGTAATCGTTTCATACGACTCGTTGATTTCGAAGGTCTAAATTCGGCCCCTACTCAATACGCCGTCAATTTGTTCTGCATGTGATTTTCTAGGGCGACCCTTGCCGATTACTGTCGGAAGCCATAAATATACAAAAAAAAACATGTAAAATTAGTAAATAAAAGCTGATATGTTTTAAAGTGATCAAAAAGCCCGCTTCGCGTGCCAGAAACTAATAAATCATGCTCGATATCGGACATATCACTCGCTCTGCATGTATTTATAACTTTTAAATACGCGTACAGACTTATGCATACATGTATACATCTATACGCGTATGTATATATCTACGAGAAGGGTTCCGTCTCTTGAACTCATTATCAAATCGATAAAAGCGTGTACGCAATAAGCACTTTCATATTTTGTTGAAGTGCTCTGAAAAAAATATGAAAAAAATCATCTATATATGTACACGTCATTCTTTTAGTTGTTTGTCTATATGAAATCGATAAACTCGGAAACTATTTGACTGATCATTATGAATATTGGTATGTACATGTATCTTATAACGGAGAAAATTTGTATGCTATCCCTATTGACGCAACTCGCCACCAGGTGGCTCTGCGATGTACCGACTTTCATATCGCTCAAACGATACATTTGCATACCAATATTCATCATGATCGGTCAAATCCTTTTATACATATATAGATTTCGATATTATCATTTACTCCCGGCTTCGTCTAAGTCGGAATTGTGACTGATAGAGAAATCGGTATTGAAAGCGGAGTGGGGCAGAGAATCGCGAACGGAACGAGAATAGAATCTGATCGGAACCGAATCACAAGCTGGACCGGGACCGAAACGGAGAACGGAACTGGGGTCGAAAACGGATGTGAGGTCGGGACTACAATCAGATGTGTGACCGGCTGCGGAATCCAAAGCGATACGGGTATTCAGTTAGAAATGAATCGATAGAAAAAGATGAAGGACTTCATTGTACGTCCATGCTGGCGCCGCTACGGGCGTCAGATAAGCGGGCGAGAACAAACGAAAAAGGGCAGAACAACGTCTGCCGGGCCGGCTAGTGATAAATTAAATTAAGTTAGGCTAAGTTCGCGCTTTCTAGGAAGGCATCACTACCACGTAAAGGATGAACGTGAAATAAACTTAAAAATTTCAGTCTGAATTTAATTTCCAACATAAACGTTAATTCGCGACTTTGTCTCGTTGATTTTAGGGAGATACGTGACTTTTGAATGAATGGATTTATAAAAAAAAAATCATTTCGTTTACAGATATTTAAAATTCTCTACTTATATATATATACTGACAAATTTGATTCAAAAAATAAAATACTACAGATAGATAGTTACACTTATTGCTATGGTCTAAAAAAATTGAAATATTACACACAATCTGTGTTTAACTCTTGATTTCGACCGCACAGATTCAAAAGCAGATGGATCGGAATATCTGACTCTGTAACCGCATCTGTGGTTACAGAGATTGTTGTTTTATATTTGACAAGTCCATTCCCCGGCTTCGTGAGCCTAACGCGGGTATTTAAAAAACGCGAGATCGATTTATCGTCTTCCAATCGCTCGAACGTATAAATAAGTAATAAACGTCACCACTTGTACCACTTGCGCTTTGTCACCTCTAGAAACTAGGTCACATTCTCCACCGTGCGATGTGTGACCTAAGTGAGATTCTTGATGACGCATGCGTAACGTGGATTGCAGATTTCTTTGAAGCTCCTGTTGAAGCTATTCAAGTCCGCTCGCGGTGTTTATAATAAATAAAAAATAAAAACCGTTCCATTTCTCAGAGCAAATCACGAAGCTTACTTAAATCTAAAATACAGATTATATAATAAAGACGACTGTGGGAGATTGAAGGGTACACCGGGCTGAATCTGTACTTAAAGACATCTACCCCTGACCTTAAGTACTGTATATAGTTTTTTTTTTTTTTTAATAAAAAGTACATCAAAAGGTAATTATGACTAAATATCCATGCATAAGAAAGTATGCATGAGGTTTAGCATGTATTCAGTGTATATTATTTCGACTGTATATTGCACTGCACGTGCGTGTGTTGAGTGCGCACTCAATACGAGTGCTTAATTATGTGTACCTACTTATAGCGTATGTAAATATAAGAATAATTGCTTAAATCAATAGGAACAAATAATGACATTAATGAGTAACAATCAAAAGACAAATTTTAAATTAGACTAGCTTTTGCCCGCGGATCCGCCCGCGTAGACATAAAATGATTTTTTTTTTTGGATAGGATTTGCGTAAAATTCATTCTTAGTGAGCGTCTATATCCCGAAAAGTGTGACTATGCCAAATCTCAAGTCAATCGGACCTATAGTTTTACCTATAGCATTTCGCTTTGTTTTATAATAGATTGTTCATAATTAAAATCTTGTAATCGAGAACTGACTTTCATTTCACTTTTCCAATGAATGTTGTGGTGAATATTCCAATCGGTACATGAACTAGAAAAACGGGGGTGGTGCAGGTATGTAATCGAACCGACGACCTCCTAGCTAGCCTACTAACTAAGCTTTTCTCTTAATAAGTACCTACGCCAAACAAATCCAATTAAGCTTTTCATCGTTTCCGATCTAAAGCATACCGTAGTCTCAAATCTCTCCAGTACAGATCCTCCAGTTTAACACCGAGTATCAACGCCGGCGCGTCAATATTTCTTGTAGCTGAAATTTTTCTACCGCCGGGCGTCTGGACGGGACACTCTTCGCGGTATAATGGAGCTGTCGCGAACACTCCTGAACTTTGATTACGGCGTTCGACCGATAATGAACTCTAAGGGCTTCGTATTAGAGCCGGTTCCGTGGCGCGGCACGTTAACGAGTTCGGCGGGCACGGGTTGCGCGTTACGCCGTGAAAGGAGTCTCGCGCCTCCGAGCCGCGAGCCGCATCCGGCACAAGGGCGGTTCCCTTCGCCTCTGCGGATCTGATTTCGATCAAACGCACGGATCGTCCACGGCGGATCTCGAGAAGACGGCCCCGGACGTGGTACAGCGGGCCCGGCGTGACGCCCCAGAGATGAATCCCTCTATAGGGCCGTCATGATAGGTCTATACCTATTATACATATTCCGAGATTCTCGTCTAGGGCGCCATGTTAGGCCCGTTGCTGCAGATCGCTTCGTTGTATCGCTTACCTTTAGGGTGACATGTACGCCGACGAACTGTTCTAAGGTTAGCTTCCGCAATACTATTTTACATTGTGGGGCTTGGTCTACCTTCCGCTGATTTGGTGATGTGCTGATTGCCACGTGGCTACAAATTTATTAAACGACCTAATCGAACGAGATTTTTGGTTCATGTCTTTGTAAGACTTTATAAGATACGAGTTTCCGCCCTCGGTTCCGTCCTCGTGGAAGTTAGGAATTCATTATACAAATTTATTAGACAGTTCTCACTACCTCTTTCGTTCTCGTTCGCTCGGCGCCGCGCGTCGTCTTCATCTAAATAGTTTGGTAGCCTTCGTGAAACAGGTAAAGAAAGGAAAAGCAATTCGCTAGTCATTAAAAAATATGCGATATGAATCATCTCATTTCTTTTAATATACATATTACAATCCTTTGTTATATTTGTTTAATAATCCCCCTTTTTTAATACTTGAAATGAGAGCTCAACTTATACTGATAGCTCTTGTTGTAAAAAATATTATTTTATTGTTATAACTTGGGTTATCGAAGAAAAATACACACTTAACCATAGAATGGGCACGCTATGAGCATTTTGCCGCCGCTGGTAAAAAAATGTAAATATTTTGTGAATTATGCACGCGTCAAGGTCAAGCTCTTTAATACCTACTCCCTCCCGTTTCGCCTACCTGTTTTGTAAAATTACGCTGGTTCAGTGCGCGGGCGGCCGCAGGACGAGGGATTTGTTAACAGGGTATATCACGCGGCGGCAATTTGCTCACCGCGCGCCTGCTTTTGTAAGTATTTGTATATTAATGTAATAATTGTGTTATGTTTTATTTGGGTACCTATGTGCTTTTTATAAGTCTGGTTATTGCTAGCATAAACAGTCAGATCATTTACAAATCCAATACCGATCCTTTGATGATGCGCCGACTCTGTTTGAAAGAGATCTCACTGGCCTTAATTAAGCCATATATTAAAAGGTCTTCTACATTAACATTAAATATGCCTTTAAGAAACCAAATTGCTCGAATTGTTTCGCCTGAAAACCAACCATCAACTTCAGGAAGAGAAAGGATATGTATGTCCTTCAAAGAAAAATAGGACTAAAAAAAGGCTGCAATGTAAGCTTTAAGTTACTGTGCAACAAACATTGGAGGTATATGTGTGAAAGTTGTTTTATTGAGACATATGATATTGATCTCGAAAATATATAAGATTTATTATGTTTTTAGATTTTAAGTGATTTATGTACATTAAGACAACTTATGTTCCAAAAAAATGTTATTTTTGCCAAAGTTGATTCAAAGTCCTAGTGCCTTAAAATGTACAACAAAATTAAAATAAACAATTCATTTTCTCAAAGTTTATATTTCATCTCAACCTAATTATATAAAAAAATATGCAAAATCTACAATATTTATGGAAAAAAGGTATTTTATTACGGGTGGTAAAATGCTCCCCACGCACCCACTCACGTTTTACGGAATAACGCGCCCACTTTAGGGTTAAAAACGATGCGTGTACTTACGTACGCGCGTGAGAAGTTATACTTCTTTGGCGTAAGTAAAAAAATGTTTTTAATTGCTTGTAAATAATTAATTACAATAAAATTACAATTAATTACAAATAAATTGTTGCCATCTTCTATTTTGTATTGAGCTACATAAAACTCACAGACTGCTATCACTGTGAAACTTGCAAATACTCGCTGGTCTCGGAGTCGTATCAATATTCGGAGTAATTATATTGGTAGTATCGTCTATATTTTGATAAATGGCAACTCTTCCAGCTCGAACATTTGACACATCAGTTATTAATGGTCTGAGGTTGCTCACTAAACCGCTTGCGAGCAACTTCACACTATAGTTTTCTTGTCACAAATTCACTCCCATCATTTTTTCATAACGCGCAGAAATATAACTTCAAAGCTTAGAAATTAATATTAGGAATAGATATATAATTTTATTCAAGTAATACTACAATAAGTACATGATACTACAGAACATGTGGTAAGTACAGTATTTAATTTTTTTTTTTTCAATTGCGATTCAATTAGTTAATCTCATGAAATTCGTAATGCAGACTGTGTTCTTCGACTAGGCAAAAAGATCTACAAAATATCGAAAACATACAGTATCTAGACGAAAACTTAAAACTTTGCCACTATATACCGAGAAATCCGGTAATTGTGAGATTACACTTAAGATATGTCTAAGTAGAACAATCTAATCTAAGTCTAAGCAGAGCTGAGTGATGTCTGGCAGCGGGGGTGACTTGGAAGAATGGTCCACGACCGAGTCGGCCGTCTGTGGTGACTGGAGAATTACTGGATGCCATAGAAGGCGCGATTCGTTAAAATGTTTACTATTCAGAATAGCTGAAGCTAGATATTTATGCAATTCTAATATTTGAAACCAGCATCCGACAAAATGGACAAAATAAGCCGATCCAACGCTGACACAAAATAAGAAAATAAAAAATTATTTGCAAGAACAGAAGGCGTGATCATGGAAGGTAAAAGGCGATGGTAATAAAAACGCGCGGGCGAATAGACCGGTGACTTGTTGATCTACAAGAAAATTAAAACCACTCGTTCTAAGTGTCTTAGAAAGCCGCCGGCCACGGACAGACTGTGGCCTTCAGCAGCTGCCGACTCGCGATGGACAGGCGTGGGAGGCTTGAAACTTCGAGCCCAGTATCAGAACCCAGATAGGCATCGGTACGTTTTATATTCGGAAATGAACGGGAGCTGAACAGGCAAGAAGACAATAGACCTATCGTGTCCCTAGGGCTACGTAGGTATGGTGGGGGTTGCTAATTCGGAAGGGGTAGGAACTGCTGTAAGAAAAAAAAACTGGGCGTCGTTCTTTATGCACAAGGTCAGAGCCCCAAACCATAGCTAGAATATAATGGTTGACGACTGTATTGATAAAGCAAACTTAAAGTACGCGTCACATCTTGAGAGTGGAAAGAGCAGGACGCCTATAGTGTTTCGCTATAGAAAAATAATATATGTCTCGCTCTCATGTTACTTCTTGAGATGGCTTATCATTTGAGTGAGGTTCATTAATACAGGCGTTATTATTACAAAAAACACTCACACCCAAGACACTGACCTTTAAAACGAGTCAATGTAGTATATGAAATATCTTTAAAGTATTTTATATTTGTCAAATTCTTTTTTATACTACGAATTTATTAAAGTCAGTCTAATTACGTTATTTGAAAAAATGAAATTTATTATTACTGTATGTTATTGTTTTTTTTTTCAGATTAACGATACCATATGACGTGATAGTATCGAAAATAATTTCCAGTATCAGAAAAACTATCTGAAAATATTATTAATATAATTACTTGCAAACTTGGTAAGACGTTTGATGAGATATTGTGGATGACTCTGGATCTCCCCGTTTGTGCTGTCGTTGTGACCGCATTTGACGCTTTTTCACTTTTTCAATTGACCCACGCCTTTTTGTCAGTCTGAAGGTCGACTGTCAAACTTCTTTTTAGTTGACACGGCGCGGGCGGACTCAAAGTCAGGATCGTTTGTCTGACGTCGTAAATGTCTAGAGAAGGTCAAAGGTGTTTCTCTCAAAAACGCTCATAATATCGCGCACGTTAGATGCGAAGCGCAAAAAAATCAACGAAATTACGCGGAAACGCAGATTTTTTCAATAGGCAGCGCTTTGTCGAAGTTTGAAATGACCTTCACTATCGAGTCGCGAGATGCCAGTTTACGTACCGACCGGCCTCGAATCACTTAGTAAATTTTATATTCCAAATAATAAATTACGGCTATAGAACATGTTTATGTCATCAAACTCATTCCGATTGTGACATACAGATATATCAGACAGACATCGAAGTCTTGTAAAATGGTTTCTATTTCGTCCTTTGGACAGGCAACCCTGAAAACATCGATAACTTAACCCGGTAAAATCATCGGGTCGCCCGTGAAGCGCGCTATGAAAAAAAAAGTAAAGGATTTCAATCAGACACGATACAAAAAATGAAAACGTCACCATGTGATGAAATTAAAAACAGTTAAATCTACCTATTCGGTAGGAAGTACGCAACTAGCGAACCCGTGCGATTTTGAAACCTTACTAATTGTGACAACACCGCGGACCAACGCGACAGCGCGCCGCCGCCCGCATGCGGGCCCGCACTTATCTGCGAGCTGATGAATTACTCGTGGACCTCGCGCGCTCGACTATCTGGTGCATACGCAAAGTGCTCCCAGACAATTTTTTATGTTGGTTCCGTAGCTATGGGTAAAAAAATGAGTTCTTATGGTTTCGCCCCGCGCCGTCTTCCTGAATGTCACAGCCTTATAAGTATGCCGTTTTTCCATCGATTTCAATGAGATTCCACATTCAGATATTTGACGTAAACCTCTATTCAATTATGTAAGAAAATTACAAACCAAACTTAAGGGTAGCTTTTCATATCGAAGGAGGTGTTTTTTGTGCATTCCATTGTATAAGTTCGCGGATCGTGCATATTGCTGCACAAGTATTTGAAAATGCATTTATATTTTTTTTCAAGTGAGTTTTTCTTTGTGATACATATTGTTCAATTTATTACCTCCCACATCATTCACTTTCTAATCCCTTCTAATTTTTAAAAGATTCACTTTAAGAACCCGAAAACGTTATATTTGTACAGTTTTATTAAAAAAATAAACGAAAATTATTTGAACTAAATCCGTTTACGGTCCTATTGTATATTCTCTATTTTCAGTTGCCAACAGCGAGAACAATCGACCCACGCGGGCCCGCATGTGGATTCTAATACAATTTAGTTATCTACCGACTACCATGAAAAAATATATTTGTACCCGCACCGTTACAGGCTAAATTTTTTAAATTTATAAGAACAGGTACGACACCTGTTTGATTGAAACTTAGCAAGGGTAAGTTTCACGTCAATCATTTCATTGGTACAGAACCCTAGCTGCGGGAATGCAACTCCCATCTTGACCAGTTTTTTTTTTTTTATTAAAACAGTAGAAACATTTTTTTCACGTGTAGCTTCCTCTACGTGGACATTCATTGCCTGCCAAGTATTTCGAGCTCATACAGTAATTATCTGTGGAGTCACCCTGACGTGGGATCACGAAGAAGCGTGAAGTGGACACCGTTTGTGGTAGTTTTCTTTGACGGTTTAACTGAAAACGATATCGGTGTTGGATATGATTTTAAACGTTTAAAACGTTCGATTTGAGTATTGTTTTGAACTCATTGCACCACCTCTATGTTTGTCTCTCTCTCTGTGTCTATACATACATACATATATATAATTATATATAGGTTTTTTTCTATGTCGGGCATCAGTTAAAAACTACGTACTGAACGTCTCGATTTGGGACTTTGACCGTTGGACGCGGAATTGGTTGTAGATGGTTCCCAGTTATTTTTTTTTAATTCCGTACCACTTTTCACTATTTCTTTATGAATCAACGCAGTTATTCTTCACTCGGTGAAGATCTAACAAGGAGGAGCTTGTGAAGTGAACTAAATTGTGAACTAAAAGCTGTAAAAGGGTATCGATGTTTTTTAATCGTTGTACTACAGAGGGCGCAATATGTCCGAAAGTATCCTTGATCAGGCAAGGAGGTGTCGATACGATTCAACGTAAGAAAAGTTTAACTCTGTCACTCTAATCTTAGGCTGTGGACGTCGCAGAGCAATTTTATACTTATATTCTATTCTTTCTGGTTATTGAGCAGAAGAATAGTAGAATACCCGATGCGAATGTGTACCGCGGCGTCTTCTACACAAAGGATCAGTTATATTCAAAAAAAATCAACTATACAGCCTTTATCGTGCACCAAGAAAGCCCTGAAAAAAAATCTTACTGGTGATAGTATATTACAACGTGTATGTGAATAATTAAATATAATATAATCAGACATATTATGTAGAGATTTCACGATAGAGACATATTGGATTTTTAATTTACTTTTCAATCAAAATTTCACCAAATTTAATCACAGTAATCTGACAACTTTTCTCGAAACTAATTTTTAACTTCGGTCACGAATAAAAAATAATTTAATACGAATAATGCTATTTGTTTTATTCAATCTTTAAAATAAAAAAAGAATCGTGAGCGTGAAGCTTTACGCGTTTGAAGTAAGACTTCTTCGACTTTTATGATAAATATCACCAAAAAGATTGATCATAAAATAAATACGTCGTTTTATATTTTATTTTAATTGATAATGCAATTTTCACCTTTCCTTACTTGAACCTATTTAAATATTTATATAAATATAAATTGTACTTATACATGTACATAGAATTCCATATAAAATTCAATGATGGTTAGTTATTCCAGTTAACGACGTAGCACTTACGTATAATTGAAAAATCTGTGCTGCAATTTGAAGCATCGATTGCCATAGAGTTTTGTCTACCTATAATAAGAAATTTGGAAAAAATATATTATTAATTATGGTGTAATATTGAAATTTAATAATGAACTTATAAATTTTATGGATTAGATTTTTAATTTTGGTACATAAAAACTTACATTTTTTAGTCCGCGGGTCACCATTAGTTTGATGATTTTTGTGTTTATTCATCGATGAAGATATAAAATTTTTCTCCGAATAAGTCATATGAATTTTTAACATTTTTTTTTATAATGTGTCAAAAGTGTTTTTATATTATACTTGTCTTTTTATAAAATTTTCACATAATAATTGTCAATTACAATAAACACTGTAATCACAAAGATTAAAACGCAATAAAATGTAGGGTTATATTTTGGGCCAGTTCCTCGTTATTCATATACACAATGTCTAACTAACTATACAACAGTTGTATATACGCAGTGTTGCCAATATACACATACAAATATATATATTAGGTTAATTACTAAGAGGATGTCACTTCCGTCCAAAAACTGTTACTTCCGTTTGAAAAAGACCCGAGTTGCTCTCAAGTCGCGGCTAGAGAAGTTTTACTTTAAAAAATATATATCGATACATTATATCTCTGTTGTACGTAACTAGCGAGCACTTCCAACTTGTGTGTATACATTTTCATGTTTTGCTAACAGGCAGTCTCTTGTCTGCTTATTAACAGACCTTGAAACTTCCGAAGCAGCCGACCGTCACAACTAGTTGGCTAGCGAGGAGCAGCTCAGGGAATGCACCGCAGCAGACTATAACGCTACCAGCCCCGATAAGCGAACTTATAACGTACCAAATTTATGTAAAACAATCCAAGTTGATACTATAAATGTGAAAGTTTGGACGTCTGTTATCCAATAACTCTTTGACCGTTGAACAGAATCAGATGAAACTTTTAAGAAATATAGATTATACATCAGAATAAAGTACAGGCTACAATTTGTGAAGATACTCAATTTCGATCGCGGCTTCGCTTGCGTGATCGTAGAACCAATTCTTTACTTATGGCCATGGCTTATTTGTAACAACGACGAACATTGTTGTAAGATGTGTTCATTGTCGTCACCAATAACAACAATGAACATATTTGAACTTGAACTTCTCCTGAACAAGAGAGGTTCAAGTTCGAAATCGGTTCGGGATCAGAATCGCAAGCGAGACCAGGACTAGGGTTAAGAGCGTCAATGAGATCGTTAGTAATGTTAAAAAGATAGCGACATTGAGTGCGTTTTCGGTGTAAGAGTATTGGATCTTCTAGTGTGGAATCGGAAACAGGATTTGAGAAGTATGTGATCGATAGATACGGAAGTTGAAAGTATTCATTCAAATTCAAATATATCTTTACTTCATAGATCATGAACAACTCATGAAATATGTCAGAATACTACAAGAATTTGCATTTTAATACTTAGCTTTATCGCTTTACCACTCCTTATCCACGCGGACAGAGCCGCGGGAAAAAGCTAGTGCACATGAATAATACACGTAAAAGTGTTTTTTTCAATGTCTCGGCAATCAGTTGAAAACTGCTGAAAGTGTCTGTATGAGGCTTTGGCCGTTCAACGCGAAATCGTCTATCTGATATGGTTTTACAATTTTCATTTTTTGACCCCTTATAGAATCACTCGTGCGTCTGTCCGTCCATTTGTGACAGAAAAAATTGTATACACTTGAATTTCTGTGAATCAAATACGGATATGTAAGACAAAATTAATTTTGAATATGGGGATCACTGTTTGGGAAATTAGAAAACTAAGAAATAAGTTTTACAAACTGTGCCATGTTGCATATTTAACGAAGGGGCTTTATATATATCAAACTATTAACTTCAGATTCAAAATTAATTACATATTACTAAAACTTAGTCTGAAATTTAAAAAAAAAAACACAGCATATAATCCTCTAATTATTAATTACGTGAAAATTTATAAGAACTCTAAATTTTTAAAATAACAAAACCTGTACGCAGAATATTTCTGCATACAGATTAACATTTGCAATAGTTTCCAATACCACAAGCAAATTTGATTAAAAAAACATTGTTGATAATATATTCATCGTACGGAACGCTCCCACGCAAGATCAACTCGCACTTGTTTGTTTTCTCAATTTCCTTTTATAAACTATAATTCTCAGCACAGCCGTCGGGTGACGGTTATAACAATACATATTTTATTATTCGACATACATACTTTTTATTGGTAAATAAGTAAATAGGTAGTCAAGATAATTATTATGAATTTCAAGGAAGCATTGCCTCATTATGTACAATATCTAACAATAGGATTTATTAAACTTTTTATTCAATAGTTACTAGGATGACGTGCGTTTTTTTCTTTTCGGGGGAAAAGTTTCAAGGTGGCGCCGACGATACCCTAAAACGACCTGCGGGACCTCAGAATCAAAGAAGGCAACGCCTCAAGTGCGGGTTCGGAGATCGGCAATAAACAGCATGCAGATAGGGCTGCCCCTATCGCCGAGATAAAATGGTCTCTTAAAGGGATGCGGGCTGCGCCTGCCCTCGGTTGCGTCGGAGTTCGTTAATGGCTTTAAATGCTTCTCGGATTCGTTCTGTGGTCGATTTGGAATGAGCGACCCTTTATTTGGTTTACGCGCGGAAATAGAAAAAAAGAGGCACCGGCCAAGAGCGAATTCCCCATAAAAATACTTTCGGACAACTTGTAATATTAAAAAATGTAATAAAAAATTTGTGTCGTTGATCAGAAAAGAGTAGGTGGTGACTGATTTTAAAAAATGGAAATTGGTACAAATATTTTGGATATGCGCCTGGTATGAACGTTTTACGTTTATATAATTTATAAGATTAATAAATATAAATAGAATTTTAAAATAGTCATTTATTAAAAATATAATGATCTCTGTATACATAAAGTGGCTAAAGTAATAAGCGAGCCAGTGCACAGACGGTCGCATAGTATAGTAAAATTATAAAGCAAGCTAGTCTAAATTTTAATATAAACGCGTCATTTTTCATCGTCATTCGTGTGGTTTTTAAGAAAAACATGGTGTAGGTTTCAAAAATAAAAAACAGATTTTATTATACTTAACAAATTTAGCAAATATTTTAATGGAACACGTGTCACGTTTTGTAATAGAATGTGAACGTTATCTAAGGATGTAGAATGCACACGTATACATTCACCATCGACGACGCTTCCTCAGTAAAAAGACTCGCTAATAAAAATTCATCAAATTAAATAATTTGGTACGTCTGTCCGCGGAGATACCGCGTAGGTAGTTAAACGACACGCGTCCGACCAGCTGTGCAATGTTTGCACAAATGCTCGCAACAAAGCATCGCAGAGCTTTGGGCGACGGCTGGGCGGGGCGGAGGGAACGGCGCGTGCGCAGCCACCTGTAACAACTCCGGGCCTTTCAACACTTTGCATGTAAGAACCATTGTTCAATGCAGATTAACCATACGAAACCGAAAAACAACAATATGTTATGGATTCAGCTTGAAAGCGGGTGTATAATAATATGTGGTTTTTGTATGTGTCGAAAGGTGACACTGCGGTAGGTACTAATATTAGTACAATATATAGTATTTTGCACGATATTGTAATGTATGATCAAAATTTTGTTATTGAATTGAATGATCAAACTTACCTTTCTGGACTAAGCATATTCTGTATCTTCAAAATGTGTTCTGAACAAGGCCTCGATTAAAGAGATAAATAACATCAATAATTGTTACTTTCTCGGATTGTAAAGAATAAGGTAATAACACCTATATCTCGAAAAATTTCGACGATGTATGGAGTTAGGATGAAACGTAAGATAAATATGACTTAATTTGAAAATAAAATATATTTTGGCACTCTCAGCGCGGCACACAAGACACGTACCACTGTCACGACAGTTATGCGAGAGGAAGACGGACATCTTAGAAGGCTTTAAGAAATTTGCGCTCTTTATTCTCTATTACCAAATAAAATTTTCATAAAATTGAATATACAAAATATATAAACAACTCATGTTATGTGTTTCCTATTTACACTCTTTTGACCATTCATTTTTGATTTTTGGACTTTTCAAAGTTACTAGGCGAAGGTCTAATGCTATTTAATTATCATTTTGCCTAATTATATAAATACTTTTTTTATTATTTTTTTCCAAAAAAACATTACATTTATTTTTGTAGAAAAAAAATAAATGTCTCTCGGAAGGCAAAACCGTTAAAAATATCCTTTAAATATTCTTTATCTTTAATTATTTACAAAATTAATGAATTTGTGAAATTAAAAATCCCGCCTTGGTGTGGCCAACAATATACTGCACTGCAGGCTCTCGCAGCGCATTTCGGAATTAACCCTAAGACGTGTCCAAAAACCGACTGGACGTTTTAAAATCAAATGAATAACTGATACAACAGCGCGCGTTAGTTACTAGGCCCTTTGTGAAGCAAGTCTTTTTTCCAACGATATTATATTATGATTTTGGCGTTTTCTGAAACCGCCTCCCGGGGCGGATGCCCCGGCTTACCCCCCTAGATCCGAGGCTGAAAGTAGGTAGGTTTGTTTAACCTCCCATCATTCCTGGATTAAAGTCCCAATATCCATGATTCTCCTTATACACGCCGTTAAAAGTTCAACGATTTCTATCTATCAATTTTTCTATCGAGCCGTCCGTAGCGTTTTCATTCTCATCATAGGAACCGGATTGGGATCTGTACATAGCAGTTAATGAGTCGTATGGGTCTCAACTAAATCGAGTCAATTCTGAAATCACGGCTCGTCTCTTTCTGTAGACAATAAATTATATAGTGATGTTACGTCAAGTCTGACATGGAAGTAGAGGACGCGTGAGAAGCAAAGCGGCGTTGGGTAAAATAAGTTGTATCGTTCGACTCCAAGGCCAGTAGCGACTATGTTATTGCCATCGCACAAAGAATGGTTGCTTCTTACTCCTAGCTGATTTTAAAGTTAGACACTCAAATGGAATATATCCCAAAACGAGATTTACACGGGATTCTGTCTCTCATGTTAAAGTAATATAATTTAAGAGACATTTTTTTCGTGTTTACGGGCAAATTATACACATGGAATTTTGAAGAGGGGCCATTAATAATCCTTAAAATAATGCGTGAATTAACTTGAGATCAAGCTATCAGACACGTCGTATAAGCGTTTTCGCAACCACAAATGAAGAAATACAAGCTAAATTATTGGCAATTGTACAACTCATATAAATCCCTTTATGCTGAATACGAACGGATTTTCTCTAAGAGGAATGTATGATGATATAACGATTGTAAAGAAGGACCATCGTAGTATAATAGCTCAAAGAAAACTTGAATAAACACAGAGACAGAAACATCAAACGGTAAGTGCTATTGAAAATTGTCAAAGACACTTATCTTACTATAACCATTAATTCATATAAAACATCTTCATTAACTAGATATATGTTGAATTATATGATGAAAATGTTAAGTGCGACGACCGAGCGACGCCGGGTGCGAACATTAGTGCGAAATAAAGAGGTTTAGGGGCGTTCAGGAGCGGGCCCGCGACGCTCACAGAGGAGACCAGACAGGCGTGAGAACCCGCCGGCTGGACACCTGGACGTTCCACGTCTGGACCGACAATCCACGGATAAAATGAATAATACACATGTTTCTGGGCGATACACAACGCTCATTGTGCTTGTGGGAAACGGAAAATTATTAACGCATTGTGTTTTCTTTTTTTTTTGTCATTTTCAGCAAGAGAAGCTACGGCGTCCCATGCAAGATTGCCCCCGACAACGCCTCGGCGAGACTGGATTCGAACAAGAGCCTATGTTCAGCGAACGATGGGGCTTTTAACGAATGCTACGTGATGCATTTTGAGCTGCATGCAAATAATGCAATTCTAAACGCACGTACGTCGATTTACTAAAATAACTCCAAACCAGAAAATAGTACTGCCCGTATTCAATTCTATTAAGATTTATTGAATTAGTAAGAATTGAAAACATTAACACAAGAAATCTACTATTGTAGAGTCATCCTATTGCCGACTTGTGCAGGGTAAAAATAGGCCGGCTGGACCCACACCGCACTCTCATAGAATACGAATGTGAAGTGGCAGCTTCCGCTGTTGTGTTTCGGCCAATGAATGAGAGTTCCAGTTGCCCACTCCCTCCCTATCCCCCATACATTATCCTTATCCTATCCCCTTCCATTAGATATCCTAATCCCTACCCAAGAGGCCGGCGACGCACTGGTGTCTCCTATGGGGTTGTACGTGTCCACGGGCGCCGGTGACTATCTATGTCAATGTAACGTGATATTCGCTATTGAAACAATGCACATGAAACTGCCAACACACTCAATAATTAATTAAATTGAGACGCATAAAATTTATTTCGAAATCTGCTAACGAAACTTTGACAATTTTCAATGTAACCGAGGTAATTTTTCTGAAAATTCCAACAAAAACAAAATAAATGTTTAACCTTTGTCCCGGGAAAATAATTCAAAGCGCACTCGGTAATAAACGGATCACGATGTAATTTTCATAGCATCGACACTCGAATTTTCACCGTCCAAGTGGACAGTGGTATTTTGACGAGTCGCCGCATCACGGTCACCATTCCGCCGCGGCTCACGAACGAAACTCGGCTACGGACAGACACGCAAATCGATTATCATCAGTCGTCGGCGCGTGTGAACCTGGCGCGTGTTGCGCGGCGCCCCCCGGATTATTTCGGTTTTAAGGCGCCGTAACGCCGGAATATCGGTTCGGAAACACGAACGGCTCTTTCGGTGGGAAAACGTTTCTGATCCGGGAGCTGTGAAAGCGGTTTTCGAGTCTTTTTTTTGCCATAAAAGTGTCTATGGCAGATTTTGGCACATCGTATCGTGAAGTCGATAATGGCATGTTTTATTTTAATTATTTTCGGTATTGTCTATATTAGTTTTTTCAGTGGCTCACATTTGCTCAGAAAAAAAAAATGATTTTATACACAGATATGAATGTCAACATTTGTAGTTTCTAAATCGCATCCTAGCTATTTTCCTTGACATAATTAATTTTCTATTTAATTTAACGTACAGTAATGTAAAAAATACACACAGGCAAGCATAGAACCTACTCTTTTTTTTTAAAACCGTTTAAAACTACTAAATGCGCGCTCAATCATTTAACATTAAGCAGTGTAAATGATGATTAGTGTTAATTTACAGGTGTCACATTATCTTATCGTATACAAAGAAGCTGGTATTTTAATTATATAAGTGAAGAACTTAATACTTATATTTCTCTAATATCGTAATATGTACCCTTTATTTAATGAGCTGTTAATTCAATTCATTTTCCTGATCTACTCCTAACGCCCGGACTTTTCAGCAACGGCACATTTAAAATCCGTGACTCAAAATCGGTCCAAAGTTTTAATGCGATAAGTGTACGGCCAGCCCATCTGGCGGGCAGTGTCACGCGTTAATTCCGCGCGCGCCAGCTGCGACCGCGCCGCCTCCGCTCTCAAATAACTCCTACCCTTAGGGTTGTTCGCCGGACTTGAAAGAACCACGACTCCGGATCAAGATCCGAAGTAACACCAAAACCACTTAGTACAAACATTACAAAATTTAATCTTTAACCCTTTATATATATATATAGTTATTGTATAATATTAAGGGGTCGAATAATTATTTGCTATGTTCAAGTGTAAGTTACAAATAAATATGATATAAAATAACAAATTATCAAAAAAAAAAATGCATGTTTTACTCTCATTTAAGCTACACCAGCACCAGCGATAACTAGCAGTTAGCGCGCTCAACTGCGTAACAAAAGACGAAATTTTGAACTACTGTAGCAGATATCAATCGGTGTGCTATCCAATCTTATGATTCAAATGCGAAATTTCCCAGGGAAAAATTTGCTAGTGTATATTTCCAAAAATAAATATTTAGGTACAATATTTATTTTTGGAAAGATACACTATATAATATACACTTTATTTACTACTTGCTCTCACATTATTAAATTCACATAGTGTCATCTATTGATAACATCGTTACCTTAAGACTTCTACCTCGACACTAGATCCAATGGCATAATAACAATTAAATTGCCTTGGCATTCTAAAAAGTGGCCCATTAAAAAAAAAGTTTAGAAAAAGTCACTTTTCCAAAAGAAACACGTCTATCTAAATAAACTTGAATAGCAAAGCAAAGTTTATGATTCAAATGCAGATCGAAAATGTTAACTATCACTTTTTTAACGATGAAGAAAAACATCATGACGTTACCTGCATATCGAAGATTATTAATCCAATAACACAGGTAGTCTGGTTCTATAGCTCTGGTCAGGAATCGCAGCAGCCCCGGTAATGGCAGAGAGAATTATTAACTAATGCTTCTTTTTGAAGAGCTTAGTTTCTGACATTGGCACAGTATATTGAATGTACAAGTAAATACGATTTAAAAATATTCAACTTCAATAAAATATAATCCTAGATTCATGCAAAAATGTATACAATAAATCTCACATACACATAACCACGTGATTACGTAAATACCATAGAAAAATGTGGTGATGCACAAGTTATAATGGATCAATGAGTGTTTATACTATTATTTCATGTCTACATAAAAAGACCAATTAGACTTCGAAATGATTTTTCCTTTTTTATGTTTTTAGGTGCTTCAAATTTTAAAATATTATTTAAGAAAAAACAAATAAGGCTGCATAATGACAAATTCATAATGATGGAATTTTCGTTTTGTAATATAATTTTTTATACAGACTATATAAAAGTTTTGATAGATTTTTGTACTTAATTTCTTTAAAAACAAATTAATTATAAAATAAAGTTCGAACTTAGAAAATTATTATGATATCGTAATGTATAATTTAACATTCGTTTATATAGAATATAATGTATACATATTAAGTTAGAAATAAATATTATGAGACGTATGCTTTTAGATTTTCCAATTTTTTTTTGTAATTTTCGGTTTAGATTTCCATAAAAACGTTATGAAAACAGAATGCTTACGGTTTTGTATGTTCATTTGTATGATATAGCCTTATAAGTTTTCCATTAGTATATCGATTTTGATGAAGTTTACAGACAAGTGTCATATGTAAAATGTCAAAAATCGATATACAAATATTCAAATATCATTAAAAATATATATGTAGAGATAATATTATATATAGATAATTCAGAGTGGAGTGAATTCGAATTCGAATCGATTGGAGTGAATTGAAATTTGGAATATAAAACGCCATTTAAATAAAATAATTATTTTAGAGAAGATATCACGAACGTCCGCCATTTTAGAGGATCTCCAGAAGTTCTGTACTAATACACCTAGAAGTTATTTGGGATGGTATTCGTATTGAAATAATGTTTAAATGTCGAGATACGCGAACGGACTCAGAGCCGTGAGTCCGGGCGGCCGGACGCGGCCGCAGCACTAGCGCGGACAACCGTATTTTTCTTTCCCGGATTTTCGTACATCTACGGCTGTACAGTTCGTCTGTCAAACGTGTACACAATATTTACTTTACAAATTTGACATGAAAACATTATGGTAATGAGAAATGTTCTTATGTCAGTATTTTTAATACGACAACGCCCGCTCCCATAACAAATAGTGTACTGTGTTATGTTCTATCTGATGCAGGGTTGCACTCGCACGTTATGCATGGACGTGGTACGCTACGTCCGTCGTAGATCCACCGCATACGTCGTACGTCGGGAGCGACGTACCAATAAATATGACGAAGAGGCTTTAACAGGCGATTCTTTTCAATTCGTTCGCAAACGGATTCAAAACGCTTACGATGCGAACCTGCCGCCCTCCACGCGAAGTGGTCACCGAGGGTGTCACTAAAGCGATTACAGAGACGTCATTTGATGTATGCGTGCGTTATTTGAAACCTACCAGACGTCATTAAAAGCTTAAAGCGTGATCATTCTATTTGTTTTCATATTCACAACGGCCAGTTACGTTTGCGTTGCCGATCACTGTTACGATAGCCGGAGTGAAGTATCAAAATCTCGATAACAGATTCCACGCTCCGCGAACGCAGGCGTCGTACAAGGTAGTGACCCCTTTCTTATATATTTTACACATTGATGATACGTTGCAAAAAGCACCGGCAATTTTGATGATGAAGATGACAGCATTTGGAACACATTGCATTTCGGTAGAGGTAAGGTTAACTGGTGGTTTATAGTGAATGCAACAGAACAATCGACCAAAAACTTTACCAAAATCAAAATCGAGAATGGATAGACTAAACGCAGTGCGATTCGATCTTAAACCCCACACGCCGGCCCAGTGCAGGTCGGGGGCTGACGACGACCACCGACATCATTGCCGACGTCCGGGACGAGCGAATGGTTTACTCGTCTCTAAAAACTCACTGCTCAATTCGACCACGGCCAGCATGGTCCCCGTTACCAAGCGTCGCTCCTAGCCGTTGACCCAATACCGCTTCATCAACGGTCATCGCATCATCTCGAACGATGATCAACTTCGTGGCCGCTCGGAAGACAAAGCCGATCTAGCTTCAAAACAACTCGCTAAACAGAGCGAGACAGCCGTCCCGAGTACCGCTTTCGTAAAACACGGGTGCGCTCGCGCATGGCATATTTTTCCCGTCTCTGAACTGGGGTACTTCAATATCAACTTTTGCACTCGACCGCGGACAAATCGGAGATGCTCTATTTGTCGGTGGTTTAATGAATCCGTTCGCAGCCCTCTAGATATGTTGACGGGTGTATTCGGGGAAATGTTCCGATGAGTTGTTTCATCTAACACCAACCGCTAAGTTTCACCATCGTACCACTTACAACGCCACTACAATCCGAATTTCACCCCTATCGCGTCGACGATTTGCGGTCTACCACAATATACGTCTCACGCGCAACTGCCCAACTAGCGACATAGTCATAGGTTATAATTATAGTTTACACAACTTTATATTGTTTAAGGATTAGTAGTGTGTTGTAATGCAGATGTATTATTTGATTGTCTTGTTATAACTAATAATGAATGTCACACTGTCCAATCTTTTTGACTTTTTCGTGCAATAAACGTTTCTGTAACATTTTATACAATCATCTAATAATTTATTTATTCATGATGTTTATGTAAAAGTAAATGTGTCTTACAATATTAATTCAGTAAAGTCAATTAAGTTTCGACAAAAATTTTTTATGGCATTTTCAAGCGACAAAGAAGCATACAAGCCACCAGAGAATAGGTGGTCACGTCGTCCATGGACACTCGTAATACCACACAAGTCACCAATATGTTGCTGACTTCTTCGGTAGGAATAGAATATGTAAGATGGGCGAGGAGAGGGGTGATAAAATGGTAGCGGGTCACTGGAACTTTCACTTGCTGAACGAAACACAAAAGCGTAAGGTACTACTACTACACGCTTATATTCTGTGAGAGCGTGGTATATCTACAATTGAGCCCTCCAATTTCATCTAACAGTCAAGTTGACTACAGTATTGCTCTACTATTAATATATGTCTCATAATAATGTGTCATAATAAAATTCTTTTCTCGGAGTCGACAAAATCCTAAAAGTCACTTCTGAAATAAAATTTACGTTCCATGTCCTCTTTTTAACGGTTGTTCAGGCTAAAACCCATTAAAAGGAAGACATGAAATGTAAATTTTATTTTAAAAGTGACTTTTTATTAAATGTCAGTTTAAAGGAGACGATGGAAGAAGCTCTTAGTCATATAAATATTTCTATACTTACTTTTAGACTACTTTTTATACCGCTGATACTTACAATTTCAACATGACATGTGGTTGTCTAAATAACTAGTGTAAAACGAACAAATCTTTGTTAACTTCACGACCAATTGTCTAATATTCATTAACAGTGATTTTATAACCCGAATATAACATAAAGTACATGTTTGCTCACTCAATTTGTTATTTGTACAATCGTGTTGTTAAATAAAGATAGATATTATTTAGAAACAATGTCATTAGGTAACATTAATAAAATGGGCATTTTCCTTTAATATGGTCGAGACAAAAATATATGTACAGCTAAATATCTAATTAAAGTCAAATAGCAATCCTAGTATTGTTTAACGAAATAATGGAAAATGTTAACAAATTATTTGAATAAAAAATGTTATTTCTCAAAAAAGAAAATACAAAATTTTATGGAAAATGCAATGAAAATTACAACCTTACTTATGAAGTCACACAATATTATTCTTACTGAAAATCTCGCGTTATTTTGGCAGTACAGTGTTAAGCAGCATATTTTTGGAAAATGAGTCACGTAGTTTACGACATAATAAATTAAATAATTTCTAATTAAAAAAAAACTTTTTGCAGGCAATCTATTCGTGGATCACTTTACATAAAATCGGGTTACATTAATATTTTCATTAGATCGATTCAAATCAAATAGTCTTTATTACGGATAAATATATAGATTGGTTTGCAATTATTTCTATCGTTTATATAATTTTTCAATATTATTTATGTAAAATTTCCTGCAATTTCCTGCAAAGTTAATAAAATTAACTTTTAACAACACAGGTATATAATTTATCTCTCCCACGACCTCTTTTCAAATTCACTTTCAATAAATCCACTTTTACAGGTTAAATTCAAAATCAAAATTCACGTTAAAAGTGATATTTTGTGAAAAGTGAGTTCAGAAAAAATAATACAACTCTGATTTCTACGAAAAATCCGACGAAGATAATTAGTTCGAGCGCAATAAAAAAAAAAATCGATAAAGATAGATGTTTCAACCTTCAAAGTAGATCAATCACACCCTGAAACTAGATCCTTCAGAAACTAGGCTCCAGTCATAGTACCTACTGTTATCCAGGGCGGTTGATCGAAAAAACAATATCAGCAGCGCACCTGGCGGACACCTGCGTTATACAGGGCTTTAATAGCCGTAACTTTCGTTGATAGTGCAATATATAACAAAATACTAACAACATGTTGTTTGTTATAAAATTATGCATTTTTATTTGTCTTAAATCAAAACTAAACGGTGCATGAGGTGATTCTATCTTTCTTTTCCTACACTATTCTGATTGAGAAAAAAAAAAATCAAGTAAAGCGATAAAACACATCGATGGATAACATTTTTATAAATAGCTGTGTAATTTAATTCAAAAAGTCGACATCAATAAAGTATTAGAAATAAAGTCGTTTTATTTTTTTTTTTTATTTAGCTATAGTATCAGATAAAGTGAAATATTTAAAAAAAATGCTCGAATAATTAGCAATTTACTTACCTTCTGGATCTTCAAATTATATAAAATCACGGCCTAAGCCATTTATTTACACCAGTAATAAAAACACAAAAACGAAGTTAATAAAAAAAAACACAAACCATAAAAATAAATGTATCCCAAACTAATAAACAGGTATTTATAACTAAGTACAAACAATATACAAGTAACACTAAAACAAAAAATAATTCTCTACAATTTGATGTCACAAGTTGCGTCGACTCGTGTGAACAGCGCGAGCACACACAACGCGCGCCGCCGACCGCCGACCGCCGACTGCCGAGTGCCGGGCCGCTGGGGCGTTTTCATTACGGCACAGTTCGCTCAGGTGTTGAAGATAGGGTGACCATCAGAGTTTTCCACCGTAAGACCTTTGAATAATGGGACAATTAATATATTAAACAAAAATTTAAGAGACTTTGCTATATTATTACAATTTGTGATTGAAGCTTTATGTAAATTCTTCAAATTATTTTCGAAATATTCTTAATTTTTTTTTTTGTTTTGTTTAACGTTCCTTATGCAAGCCGCGTATAGGCTTTTGTTGCTAAAGTAAAAGTTGAGAAACGCATTAAACAACTAAGTAACAAATTAACATGGAGTAAAAAAATGTGATGTCATAGAATAAACTATATAAATAAAGGCTGTTACGCTGTTTGGCAAATATTCACTACAAATTTTCAAGGTATTTTGTGAAAAACAATAATAATAAACACACACATAAAAAATTTGCTTGTGCATATACTGTATAAAAAAAAAAACACTCTTATTTCCAAAAAGAGTAGGTAAGAACTATATATTTCTACATGGAAATATATAGTTCTTACTTCACTTCACTGACATACATCAATCATTTCATGAAAGCTTGCGGTTTCGGCAGCTTAAAAGTTGACCCTTTTTAATATGCCACCAATATGCAAAGGATTTTCTAGGGCGCCCATTGTCGACCTTCCCATTCCACATATTCGCTCTATAGATATGTGTTATCAGACCACTTCCATTCATCCTTTGTAAATGGCCAAACCACTGCAACATACTTTTTTCTGCTCTAATTACTAGATTTTCTTTCAAGTCGCACCGCTTCCTGACATCACTGTTCCTACATCTATTTTTCATAGACACTCCACACATACTATGTAGAAATTGAATCTCCACCGCATTGATTGTACTTTAATTTTTCTTCTGCCATACTCAACTTTCACTAGGCCTATCTTACTTCGTTTCCCGCATTCACTCCCCTTTCAATTTCACTATTTAAAATTCCTTTCTTTAGACGTAGCAAGTAGATGGATTTTTTCTCTTTTTATCTCTTTTTTGCCAGTAGGATGTACAAAATGAAGGAGACATAGTTTTGACGATTGTGCGTCAGGTACGATCATACTGGTCAGCTCCTAGCCATCGATATCTGCAATAAAAACTTGACTTGAAAAATACATGAACACTAAAACTATCAACGAAGCGGTACGCATATCAAATGCTTAAACTCTCAATGAAGCTATATTTGCTAAGCTGGGTTAACTTGTTAGCTTATCCTTTACCAATTTATCGGCATTTGGTATTTTAGATTACTTAACATAAGTGCACATTCCAGTGCAAAGTCCTGTGATCGTCCGCAGAATCAACTTAAGCTAAAAATGCGACGCGCAATCCGTAACAAGTCGCCGATAACACGCGACTTGTTGACGCTATATTAATGAATAATAACTCTAAACAACTTTGGACGATCGCCACAAGTTCTGAAGCACAATTCAATTGCAATTCAACAACAATTTGTACAGCAACAATGTATGCACAATATGATAATCAAAAATTAATGCAATTTAAAGCGAAACAAGGAGTTCGTCACTGCCAACAAAAACACAACAGAATCTAGGCAAGCCATGAGAAACTATCACCGACCAGCGACACTGCGTTTGAGCATAGATATTCATTATTTGATAATGATACTTATTGTCGCGGCGGCGACACTTATTAAGTATAATGTTACCTATAACCGAACTTATTAAGATTAATTCCCGGTTTACACCAAGTTGATGTTTTGTCAAAGTTTTCTATTTTACACGGAATTATTTCGGGGAAATTCATTATTAAACGCTTGCTTGCGACATACGATAACATGCAACATACAACCAATCGCTGATTCTTAAATCTGTTCTTCCAATACACTTTCTCATTCAACGAATTGAATGTTGATTCTAGAGAATTAACAGATATCTAACACCTAAGCAAGTGTTGATTTTTTATTTATATTAACCGCTAATTAATTAGATATAAAAACTACGTACGTTGCATGCCAATTAGGCACATCTCCAGGAAAATTCAGACAATTACATCCACCAGCGCGTGAAGAGTGTTAAAACTACCAACAGATGAGCTTCCAACCACCTCGCCTGACGCACAGTCACGCAGTGAGTGGTACGTCAAAGGTGATAGAAGCCCTTCAACCAGTAGTCACAAAAAATCACGAATAGGTATGCTTGTCGATTGTCACAATGTAACGTTTTTTTCGCTTTCGTCGATTCGTCAAAGTGGACTTTTAAAATACGGAAAATGGAAGATTCTTCTTTTTATCGGTTTTAGGGTTCCATACCTCAATAGGAAGAAAAGGAACCCTTATAAGATCACTAAGTTGTCCGTCTGTCTGTTCGTCAAGGGTCTTGACTCAAGACCCTTTATCTCGAGAACGCGTGCAGATATCAGGTTAAATATAATACGAAATACTTAGGTCTGAGGTCCCTTGGGATAGTAGAAAATTCAAGATTCTAAATCAACACAGTCGACAAATACAATCCACAGTCCAAATAGGATCATTTACGCCGTATATTTTAAAATTCGCAAGTAAATCAAAATTCATAGTGTATTTCCCATTGACCTAGAATCATTAAAATTCTCAAGAAGACAGGTCTCACAAAACAAGTACATGGAAAATTTTGTAAATTTTTAATTTATGCTTATATCATATGGAATTTTTTTTTTTTACGATTATAAACTCACACCTGCGGTCGAAGTATGGACCGTGATGTAGATCAATACATGGAATGATATTTTTCAATTTTCCGCCAAGAAAACTTTGATATTCAAAAATTTTTAAGTATATTCGAATTTGTATTAAAAAAAAACTGAGGATTCGGAATTCCTGGGACCAAAGTCTCGCGGGTATCGGTGTTAAAAACCGACAAAAATCATCAAGACTCTCGATAGATGAGGGCTTACTAGAGGACTCACTTCCCACAGCACGTACTGCCTAGTCGCTGTACGTGTGTTCGTGGACGCGCCGATATGCACTCTGTTAATTTTGCGAGAGCCAGTGTAATCAAATTCCCTGAAACATTGTCTCACCCTGCTCGACCACATCTCGACTGTCTGCGCCGTCACCCCTGAGATGATGAGCTCCGAGATGGTCAACTCCACTATTTTATGGGACCGCCGTCGGCCAGGGCGTCATCTCGTTTTCGTAGGGTGATATCACAACAGAAGAAGTGACATATTTCAGCAAAATAATAAAACTTCGTTTGTAGTCCGTTTCATATAGTACAAGCCACGTTGTTTTATTATACGATTCGTTCTGTCCGACATCCTCAATTCTCCTTTTTCTCTTCTTTCAATTCCTCAATTCATCCTCAGGACAGGAAAATGGATCAAGGAATGTAGGGTTGGGCGAGCAACATTTGGAACGTCCTTATTTAAAGCAATAACACAGCACTATAATAGAGTCTTTCATCGTACAGAAACACCAACTTGTACAATTACGTAGATACCGCGAAAATCGAGTGGTTGACAACATTTCAAATTCCTTAACAGACGGTAATTAAGAAGCAGGAAAAACGTCATATATAAACAGTTTTGTCCTCATATTCTTTATCCAAATTATAATTTCATTTAAGTCGTGTATATAACACGACTTAAATGAAATTGTCTCAAGTTTACGAGAAAGGCGAGGAAAGGTAAAATTTGTAAAACGACTGCCGTTATGCTTCATTATAGTACCTGTCATCTCTTTGAATTAGCTTTCTTGGCTTGTACTCGATAATACAATCCATTAATGAATCCATGATACAGCATCGAGAACATTCTGACCAAACATGCTAACAGCAAAGTTTTGAATTTTGGTCACATACATTGTTATATTGTCAACTCATTGCTAAATTCATTCGTAACAACTGTTGCGCTTATCTTCACGCCGACTTGACGAATAATTTATTTAAAATATATAATTATTACTAAATAACCATGTTCTATTTTCGTCTTCCTCAGAATTCTTTTTAAAATTAAGCCATCATCAGGCCGTTTAACTTGTTTTGCTAGTACCCAAGTCATAAATAATGCTAGTAGTCTCCTAGTACTCCAAATTCGGCCATAATTCCTTTAATCTTTGAGTTCGCACATTGCTCGAGGTTCTTTTGTCAAAGAATACATTTTTATTATTGTAATCCATTGCACATAATTTTCTTGCATTCCTTTCTACGACGCCGGCCGCGGGCGTGAACAAATACGTCGTTAGCGTTTATACCCCGAAAATGCGTGGGGTATGATACGTAACAGATATAATGGATTCCAAACGGTGAAAATTGTTCAAAACAAAGATTGTATATTGTAGGCGTAAGGAGCGTGAAGTATGAACAGAGACTTCTAAATAAAGGCTTCGATTCTAAGTATACACATTTTGGGCCGCTTGACCACACGCATGTAGAAAACTTGAAAAGTTGCAATAAGTTACAGATTTTTTTTTATTTTGTAGCCGAAAAAATAAAAATAACACCAATTTATCTATAGAAGAAACATTCTTACATTTTTTTTGGATTAATGCTACATCTTTACTTGGTTACGTTGGTTTTGGTTTTTAAGTTTCGACTGTGATGGGAATATAATAATTAGTATCGAATTATTCGATGCACAAATATTTGTGTTTTGCGTTTATGTCATTATGTTCTGGATAGATGTCAATCAAGTATACTATTCTCTCTTCTTCTCTTCTGACACAAATTTTTACACCGACACAACTGATGTCGTATATTTTGAGACTACAACTGTCGTACAACCCGCGACAGATAGTAAGCTGCAACATTCACTGCATAATAATTATACACTGAACGTTATATATAATTACAGAATTATACACTCTTAATAATAAAAAACTTTCAATAATATATATTGTAATGTATAATTATACACTTTTCAGATATCCTCTCAAGGAATGACTGTTTCCAGCGAATTACAATTTCAGCGACACCTAAACAAACAGGTGTCTGGCGTGGCACGCACCGCACCTGTGCTGCGCCGGCGCATGCGGACACAGAGCCAACTGTATGCCGCGTATATTACAAATTTTCAGTAGCCTAAGCTATTTACAAGTATTAAATGAGGGTCGGCTAGCAGCGTATTTACCGATTTTCGGTCTCAGAAACCATTTACAAGCGTGAATCATTCATGTGGGCGTCGTAAAATTGCAGATCGATTCGGCGATATACGAAGAAAAAGGGATTTCTACGAACACGCACTCGACGAACTAATGTGAAAAAATTGTTGAATCTTACCTTTTTACTCCTCTATGAAATGAGCGTGAGGCTGTATTATTAAAAAATAAAAGGCCATTCGGCAGCCGAAAGGGAAGCAGATTTCATTTCATGTCAAAATTTTAAAATGCTGTAATTTCTAAACTAATAGACTGATTTGGCTCAAATTTGAACTCCACCTTTGTGATCTTTCATAAAACATGTATGTTGTGTTTCAATAAGATCTCTAAAGAATTGTAGACGCTATCGTGCTGACAAGCCCCGCGTTATATCGTGTATATATACATATGTAAACTTTTGAACCATATGTATTTTCTGACTCAGCTCGTCGAGTTAAGTCAGAAAACAGCAAAATTTTAATTTTTCAAAGGTTGCGTCGTGAGGACAAATACAATAGTTAGACATTTTATGAAATCTACTAAAAAATTAAAGTTTAAAAAACTAAAACCCGACTACTAAAAATATATAATAATACGGTTAAGATAAAATAATCCCTTAAGTTCATTGTATCATTGTCATCCGTACTTACAAATTTTCACAAATATAATTAGATTATCGGCCGTAGTCGAGTGTCGATTTATGTAAAACAAAAAGAAAATGTGTAAAATAAGATAATATTTAAGTTGGCACAGTACAGTTTGCGCTCCACTACGGCTAATACTTTATAATTACTTGTCAAATTTTGAAAATTTTATAAATAAATTTATGTATGGACGATACAAGTCGAACCTCGTAATCTATTTGACTCAATAAGAGGTCGCAGATCGTAAGGGAATTTTTTTTAAAGTTTATTATGATCTGAGGCGTTAATGAATACACCTTCCAAAGACCTACTGAACGCCACGCCGGCTGCACGTCAACCGGGCATCCGTTCATTATTTCTGGCCTCGCTTTTAAATCTCGCGAAATTATTTTCTTTCTTAAGCTTATTTGCGTAGGGAAGCTATACCTATTCGAAATTTACTTTTCAATTTATCCATTACTCATGTAAACTGAAAAATTAATGAGATTTCTCACAATATACTGAAACATCATTAAATACCTTGTATACTAACTGCGCTGAACAATGGACCCCGTTAAAAATAGATTATTTTTATAATGCACTCCGGTACCAGCATCCTCGACATATAGGAGTTTTCGGCACACAGAACCTATTTAAATAATTTAAATAATTAGTCGTTTTCGGAGTCGGTTTCAGCTGGAGACAAATCAGGCGCAATCGCATCTCTTCAGAAAAATATATCCCTTTGATTGAATTCTTCAGGTACTGTTGACATTTTTATTTACATGCTCATAAATTATACATTCATTAGTCTTGCTTCAGCCAAGACAACGGGAGTCATTCGTCACTCGGTCACCAGGCTTCGTCAAATAAGACACAACGACACCACTAACATGCGTGCAGATCACTAACTGCCAAGTCACTTAGGAGAGTCACAATCTTTGAAATGAACGCGTGCTTAATTGTCACTTGGATAATGGATGTATATCGCTAAACTTCTATACCGTCCGACAGGTCATTTCCGAACTTACCACATCTGAACAGTTCTCGTGGAGTAAGTTTTCATACAGTCAGATTTCACACGATGAAATCGGGATCGACATTAAGATCGTTCGATATAAAAGACGAAAGAAGACATTCTTTCTGACGGCAGACAAAAAAAAATGTCTGCCGTCAATATTCGCGCTGAAACCGAGCTCACCGTGCTGCGCTTGGGGACTTGGGGTGTGATTGTGATGAAATGACTTTCGATAGGGGTCACCGACCCCGTACAGGGCGAGAAGGGGTCAATTCTGGGAGTCGCAATAAAAATTTCTAATTTCACACGCCCCCACGAACGAGGCGTGCTCGAACGGTATTAATTTTGTTAGGCGGGTTCGCGGCGGCGCGGTGTTAATTTGCAAGAATTCGCGAGCTCCTCTGTGCCGACAACCGACATTGTCGACGGAAACTGTCTCGGATACGGAACCCCGCGATCGCGGCCCGCTTTTCCATCGACGCCGTCCCACTCCTGATACTTCTCGAACTTTCGCACGCAAGAATTCCAGAATAAATCGGGCTGTTTTCCAGTCTGTTGGCCGTTACTGCACCTCTTTCGACTGTACCGACACACGTTATAAGGAGTCCTAAATAAATATATTTATTTAGGACTCTTTATAAGAGAATAATAGGATATAAAGAGTGCTATTGTTCACGGTGTAATTCATCTGGCCAGATTTAGAGAACCCGTCTTTAATGTCTCTTCTAGAAAATTCGACAGATGTTACGAGTCGCGTCTAGACTACCAGCGCATTTGTACGTATATCTGAAACAGCGAAACTTATTTTCGTAATTCCACGGAAAGTTTCGTAAATCCGCCGAGGACGTGATCAGTCAAAGTTTCAGCCGTCTGAAAAATTCTTTAACTGAGTAAAATGTTCGATAAGTTCTGTCATTATGAGAATATGACTTAAAAGTATCAGTGGTCAGTTTGATTGTTACTTTTGTTACTGAAAACGACTAGTTTCAGGTCGATGTCATCTCGCGGCAGAGGCCCAATCTCCCAGAAGCCTATTTCAGGTTGAAAGGCTTAAGGACATTAAACGCGAGCCTAATGCGACCGTCATCACTAATGCGGTGACAACATCGCGAGACAGACGGCTTGACGTGGTCTATTAGTATTATATTGTGTGGGGTGTTAAATTCGCAGAAATCCATAATGAGACGCTTGCCTGCAACATGCATTAAGATGCAACTTGCAACCCACCGCTAATCCTCGAATCTGTTCTTCCACTACGAATCCATATGAAATAAATTGAATATTGATTCGAAAGGATTGACAGATATCGAACACCTAAGCAAGTGTTATTTGAATAGAGATGCGTAGTGAAACCACAGATTCCAGGGTCAGCGTTGAATTGCATGCTACATGTTAATGCATGTTACAGGCAAGCGTCTAATTATGGATTTCTTCGAATCAACAACCAACACAATAGAGTATTTAGAAACGGCAAATCTGTCTGAACAAATGAAATTATATATTAAATTAATCAAATTACACCGGTTGCAAGCCCAAAACGTCTGCTTTAACCAGGAATGCAAACGTCCTTTGCATACCTAATGTTACCAAACATGTTATACCTAATTATATATCCGTACCAATAATAAAAGTAAACCAGCTAAATTACATTCCCGAAATCTCATTCTGCCAAATATTTAATACAAACCGGTCATAAACTCAATAAAAATCACAAACTTTATGTTTTACTTGTGTGTGAGAAGAAGTTATGTTTAAATGTTTTGGAAACTTTTGAAATTTAAAAAATATATAACAATAATATGCTCAACGACCAAATGAATATTTACAAATCGGCATTGTTGGACGTTTGCCTGCAACAGTTTGGGCAATGGTTTGGCGATAGTCAATCTATAGTAATTGACAAGCATGTCTACTGGTGATAGTTTGCGGCAGCTAATGGAAGGGCTTCTGTCGCTCTTTGACGTATTACTTATTGCACAACTGCATGTCACGTGAGGTGGCTGGGAACGCATCCGTTGGTGATTTTAACATTCCTGCAACCCTTGTAGATTGACTGTCTGCATTTTCCTGAGGATGTGCTCGTCTAGCACGAAACGTAGGTGGAAATAAAGACATAACTATATAAGATAAATAAAATACTAATATTTGTTTGGGTGTTCTATATCTGTCAATCCTCTCTCGAATCAATATTTAATTTATTTGATAGAGATCCGTAGTGGAAGAACAGATTCGAGGGTCAGCGGTGGATTGCACGTAAACGCATGTCGCAGGCAAGCGTCTTATACTCTTTTGGGTATTGAACGAGGTTAATACGACTGAAGTAAGGAAATAATTATTCCAGAAAATATTGAAATTTTTGGGAAAACGCAGTACATATAAAAATTATCGAACATTTATAAAAATAGGTAAATATCCTGAACTCGGCCCAGCCCGTTTCAACACAAATACATCTAGATATTTCCAAAGTTGCGTTCCATTTATTGATTTCTAAGTGTTCATTAACGATATCGCACGCCGTGTTGCGTAAAACGCGGCCATATTTTATTACAGTTAAGTACAGTTCGGGCCGCAACAATGGCGCTGTTGGCGCAGCTTTTTCCCGCCGTCGTGTGCACAGCTGCGCGTTATGTGCCCGTCGTTCGTCTCGTCTTCGCGGCGTGTGACTGAAAATTAGGCATTATTGTGTACGTCACATCGAAGATGAAGACTGGACTCTTTCCTCTTCTGGTTATTGAAAGTGATGCAATATGCTAACGCACGTCTTTCAGGGTTTCGTCTTGAAGCCTATTAGTAAGCATCCGCCGTCTGTCTCTTTGTCTATTAAAATTAAAAAACCAAATAAAAGGTTGTCTGTGCTGTTATGTACGTTCTTTTAAAATTTTCACATAATGTTAAACGGTTATCTTAACAAACAATAAAAATAAATAAATAGAAGCAAGAGATATATCCATATAACAAAAGCGTATGTTTCTCAACTCCTTCTGTTTTTTTCTCTATCGTAAAAACGGTAATATCTACATAAACGTATCAAACTTAATGCTATCATTTTGCATACTCTTGTGATAATATTCATAGGAATGCTCATACATTGTACGATAAGTGTGACCATATAGACTACTCTCATAGACAACTCTGAAACACCTTCTGGTCATCAGTTCCGCGCCTAAACGGGTCGTAAAGTCGAGTTCGGGCCGTCGCCAGAGTGAGAGTCGACACGTTCAGGTTTTACTGTGATGTTCATATTCTGAATGTCTAACTAAAATACGTTCTGTGCGTCTATCTGACGGAACACAGACGTCAAGGAGCGACTTCCGCTGTTGCCTTTTCATTCTGTGAGAGAACTCACCGCTCTATTAGATATGCTATTCCCTCCTAAAAGGCCGACAACACACTAGTGACCCCTCTGGTATACTTCCCTTGTAACACTATAAAAAATATGACTTATAAACTAGTTGACGTTACTTTAATACCGCGAGCCCAGTGCCGAACTTACGTTATCGAACTTCAATATTATGTTAGAAAGACGAAAATTGTTAGTCAAAAGAACTTTATTATATATCTTGTACTGTACATGCTTACTAACGTTATATGATACATATATATATAAGCGAAATACCACTGATTAACTGACTCATCACGAGATCTCCGAAACTACAGAAAGTCCGACTGACTTAAAATTCGCCATAGTTACTTTTTCGGGACATGGGCGTTCACTAAGAACGGATTTTAAGCGAATTCTGTACAAAAAAAAGAAAGTTTTTTTATACCTACGCGGGTGGAGCAGCACGCAAAAGCTAATAACATTATATGACACAAACTACCATTACTTAGTAAAACACAAAAGCATAATTTTCATGTTATAAATTGCATATATATTATTAGAAATAAACATAAGAAATTTTTCCAGTATCACATTTCCACTGTAAACTCGAAAGACACAAAGTAAAGCTCGGTTGCTTGGGTATTGTACAGTCACAACTTATATAATTTAAAAACATATCATTAGAAAAAAATAGGGTTATTTTTTTTCTTCAATCATTGGATACTGTAATCCTCGTTGTTCTTTGGACGCTACGAAAATCAACGTTTCCGTTAAATAATAGTATATAACAAAAATTCTCAATAAAATGCAGGGGAGTACAAATTAATTTGATCCGTTTTCAAAAGATAGCTCCAAAAACATTAATTTTTAAACAATAACAGATTATTGCCGTGATTTTAGACAGATTGGACATCTGACGATGACATCCAGTTTGTATTGTTTTTGGTTTCATACAAAACGTTTTTTGTTACGTCGTCGAAAATGTCAGACACTTTGATAACTCAACAGCATTTGCGGGAAGTTTCAATTTTTTGTTTTATGGGAAAAAAAAAGTGCAACGCAAGCTCATCGTATGCTTGTAGAAGTTCATGGTGACGATGCTCCGATTGACAAATCGTGTAGAGAACGGTTTCGATGCTACAAAAGTGGTGATTTCAACGTTGAAGAAAGACCTCGCTCGAGACAGCCAAAAAAAAAATTTAGACCATGTATTACAGGCATTACTGGATGAAGATCTGAGTCAAATGCAAGACGAATTTGCATTTACGTTGGAGGTGATGCAACGAGCGGTGTCTGTGTATGGGCCCTATAAAGCAAGGCAATGAGGTTCTTTATGAATTGAACCTAGAGATCTAGAAAAGCCATTATTTTCTTGGGATCGGCTGCTTCAAAAACAAAAAAGAAAGGGTTTTTTACATGAGATAGGGACCGGTGACGGAAAATGAATCTTCTACGACAACCCCGAGGAAAAAAAATACTACACTTTGCGCGACCAATCGACGCCATCGATCGCAACATCAGCATCCAAGCCGAATATTCGTGGTTTAAAAGTTATGCTTTGTATTTGGTGGGACCAAGGGAACGTTATGTACTACGAGCTGCTAAAACTTGGTGATTCGATTGCTGGTGACCGGTACAAACTGCCATTACTTCGTTTCATACCATGCATTATGAGAAAAACGGCCGGAACATAAGGATAGATATTGATAAAGTTATTCTTTTGCATGACAACTCTCGGTCTCACTTCGCAAAAGTGGTCAACAAATATTTATAAACTATCAAATAGGATATCTTACTGCACTCTTAGTATTCTCCGGAGATTGCTCCTTTTGACTGCTAGCTGTTTCGAAGGATGCAACACGATTTGGCAGGTCACTGCTTCACGTATTTCGAAGAAATCAAAAATTGGCGTCAAAAGTCTCAAAAGACGAGAAGTTCTTCCGAGACGGGATTCTAAATATGCCTGAGAGGTGTGAAAAGTCGTGAGCAGTGATGGACAATATTTTGTGTAATTAGTCGATTCATTATCATTTGAAGTAAATGCATTTTTTGAGCTAATAAAACGGACCGAATCAATCTGTATTCCCAATATATCAATCAGATATTGAAGTTGCATTGTTGTCGGTTGCAAAAACGTCCAGGCGCAATGGCTCTCGTTTCGTTTGCTTCGGCTTCGTTTCTCGTGTTTTTCGAGACTGAATTTAACGAATTCTAAAAACGTAAATTATAGTATTTAGCACAACAGATACCTCCTACAATCTTCAGATGTGACGTTGGCCCTTCAAGCTACTTTAAATTTGATGAAAATCACTATTTAAATGCTAAAATTTTATTACGGCAATCACTTGGTGCAGAAGTATGATGATCATAGAATGTTCTTCTCTTTGCATTAATTTAATATTTATTTAGAAATTTAATCACAATATGCTTGGTAGTTTATAGTTTATAGTTATATTTGCAAAAATTATGATATCGTTATGTAAAGAAAAATGGTTTTATCATCTACAATGGTTTATTTAAAATTGCATTTTTTTATAAATTAATTTCTATGAAATATAAAATACTCGTGTATTCGTTAATTTTCAATAGAAAAATCCAATTCAACATGGGTACATTTTACATATAATTTTTAAAATTGAAACTTTCTAATTTAATGCGTTTTATGTTGATCCCGTGTACAATATTTCTATTCTACCATTCGTATTTTCACGAGAAAAAGTTTCTCTCTGACTCACTTCACTCCATTTCCCTCTTTTTCCTACAAAAAAAGGCCGATGCTTACTCAGAATAAAGAAATAAACCTATTTTTTATGCAAGTTTTATAAGTACCAAAAATATTATATATTTACTCATCAAATTGAGAATCATTTTATGTAATAGTCCACTATCTACATTTCCCAATACCTTTAAATATACTATCTCAATGCTCATACATTTCCTTCTTTAGCTAATTCAAATATTTCTAAACCGTCATACAAATTTTCCTGCGGACATGATCCTGCGCAGTTAAGCCTTTTCTCCATAAAATTTTATAAACTCCTCTCACACTTTTGAAAGTTTAATCTTCTAAGGTATGCGCATCACAAATTAATTCTAAAATGATAATATACAGCAAATTTAATAACTTAAATAGTTTTTAAATGTGTCACCTACACTAATAATATAAATATAAACGTGTGTTTTTGTCCGTTTGTATGTTTATTAAGTTTATGCGACTAAACTGCTAAACTTGTCCGATAAAGGTGATCAGAGTAATAGCTCCTACGTGGAAAAAGACCATGGGGGTGCTTTTTAATCCTATGGTAAAATAAGATAACCACCCAACTGGAACACTTTATAATACGGAAAACGTGACAATTCATCTAATGCACTCACGAATCCATCCAGACTCAAACCTATACATTCTTATTTAATTTTTACATTGCATTTAACATTAGTTTTATCATAAACTTTTGCAGTGCGGTATCTACTAAACATAATTACTGCATGTTAATTAAAAGATTATATCATTATATTATACAGCGATGCTTACTTTACAATCCATCGTTCAAACTGTAACTTTAACACGATTGCAATCGTGGTATCGCGAATGGGATTGTAAGCTACAAAAGACCTAGAAGCTGATTCAGATCTAGGTTAGAAAATAGATACGGGTTACGGAAGGGAGCTACGGGCTTTTGATACTGTAATTCCACAATCACAGACAGACACATAGATTTCATTTACATTTACAAATGAATGCACAGCCAAATATATGACGGTATCTAATCCCAAATGCGGTTCGTATTAAAAAATGACATTCGATAGATGTACATATCTTGCCATTCTTCCAGAGATATGGTTTTACCTTTACAATGTATGGTGCCCTAAAATGTTAAATGCGAACCATATGGACCCGCATGTCTGACGCTGTGTGCGGATGGACCCTGTAGAAGCAGCAGTGCTTATCCAAGTACAAGGTTGGCATGCGGGTTTGTACAAAGTTTGTTTTGGAATTAACCAAAACTGAATTCAGATACAACGCCATATTTTATTTTATGTTAAAACAGCGCATTTCTTTTAAGATTGTAGCTATTTTCAGAATGCAATACGAAATTTTTATATTTAAGATTGTCCGTATTATTTCCAGAATAATAATTTGATGTTTTTTTTATAAAAAATTAGGTTTGCCTTGTGTTCTATGATAATTTAGGAAAAATACTGTCAACCATATGATATGGAATCTGCAAATTACATTCAGATAAGATTGTAAATTTACAAATAATAATTTATCAACATTATATTACGCAAATTTATACTATTATTGTGTACAAATTACCTATTTAGAAAGGAAAATAAATTAATTAGTGTTTTTGTTTTATTTTATTTACTTTTTCTGCTTTATATCTTTTATTATTATGTTCGTAACATTTTTAATTTTTAGTTTTTGACAATTTCAAAGGTTGGAAGATAATATGTATTACACATTTTTCGACGTGAGTTAAAAAATTAAAACTCAAAATGAAAAAAAAATCATTAAAATCTTTTCATTAACATTCCGAAATGAATAAAAAAACATGTCCCAAAATTTTCCCCTAATTAGACTTTCATTAAAAATAATTCAAAAATATTTTAGCCGAGAACAAATGCGTGTATATGGAAACGACAAACGGACACCGTAGCTAAAGTGTCTTTAGAACCAAAAAAATAATAAAAACTTCAAACCACAGACAAGGTATTTTTTTTTAATATTCAACGTACAATAAGTATTAGTACAAAAGTACTAATATTCATTTAATTATAAGAACGCTTCATTTTCTACTATCTCGATGCGTATTATTATGTTATTGCACTCATATAAATGTTGTATTCTAAGAAAAATCACACTTGACCTTTTTCTGTGTTACATAATATAATAAAATAGCTTAACACTATAGTCCGAGCACCCGCAAAATGTAATTAAAACTCGATCGCACGCGCGCGCCATCTGCCGTACGCTCTGCCGACGGACGTGACGTCACATTTGCATTTTTTTGTCGACACACACACGCTCTGACGTGATATACAATTTTAATTTTTTCGTTTAATACGTAGTTTCCATGAATGCGAACTAATAGTAAAATTTAGAAAATAAATATATGATGAAAAATTAAAATATATGGTTTAGAGAAGGCAGTCTACTTATGGCTCTAAAACTGAGGATATTATGCATACGTATCTGTGTTACAACTTTTTATTCGCAGATAATGCTTTTTTTTTTAATTCTTTACTTGCATAATTTGTAGGTATGTACTGTCTATATTATCACATTGTATACCAACAAGTGTAATATTGCAATCAATCGGTGAGAAATTTTATGTTGTTTTACTAAAAAAACACAAAAAATTAAAGACGGGTTGCACCTAAATTTAAAACTTTATTCATAAACGCAATTCATAAGATTTGATAGTTAATATATCGGCATTGTCAAATTTTACGAATTGTAAATTACATTTTTAGTTTTTGTGCAATCCGCCGTAATTTATGTGTTGTTTTTCCTATGTTGTTTCTACTTTCATGTAGTTTCTGTCAAAGAAAACTTTTAAGGGTAGAAATCACAACTTTATTATGAATAGTCAAACGCTCTTACCGTGAGTCACTTTTACTATTCCTGACAGCAAGCAAGACCCCATTCATCCTTCAATATTCCTCATGTCCCAATGTACTCACTGCTCAATACATTTTGAATAGATTCATCAATGGTCACGAGATCGCTTCTTAAGGAGTACAAATCTGTACAAACAGAAACATCATAGAAAAAAGAAACATAGAAAAAGAAACACCCAAACCTATCGTTTCTTTCTAAATAGGTTATCCATATTATGTAAATTTAAGTTAAAAGTCTTATACTCACTGTAATTGTACTCATTTACAGTTTAAACTTCACGTTTGCCCTTCAATCACAAGGAAACTACTAGTTTTTATTTGAATCTAAATTATGAATAGAAAACAAAAACTTTCGAAGGTATAGATTTGTATCTTTGTATCTTGTGTATAAAAACTTTCAAAGGTATAGAGTATCTTAATTATAATTAAATTTATTTTGAAATGCTGAGAAGCATTTAATAAGAAGTTTTTTATTAAAAAAAATTATATAAGAAATGAAATACTTTTTTATAAAGTAAAATTTCAGCAAAATCGATAAATTAATTGATTACAAACCATTTTTTTTCAATGTAGCAATCTCAAAAATATTATGTCTTTGTTTCAATACAGTTTTGTGCCTTCGCTTTTATGCATTTTATTGCTTTGCTTTACTTTACTTATTTTATAATAATAATAATATTATATTTCTAATACATATTTTTACAAAAACGTCCGAAAGAAATTATGGAAAAATTTTATGGTACTTAATAGTATTACGAAATAAAGCTATCGTGGTTCGAGAACTGAAATAAGGTGCAAAGTAGACCCTCATAAAAACAAACGGTATATATTCAGCAACAGTGAAGTACAGAAAAACACCACAGAACCGCTTTAAAACTTTTAAGTAGTCATAGCAATGATCACCAAAAGAAAACAACTCGTCAAACTCGAATTCCGATAGATAGATAGATATGTATGTGTGTGTGTGTGTGTGTGTGTGTATAAATCCCCCGAATGTAAACCAAAAGCTAGTGTTTACGCCATTTTCCATACCTAAGTTCATGGTTTGCTTCTCTATGGCTTTGTCATACAGAACAGACTTTACTGCATTTGAACCGCGTAAAGGAAGCGATGTCCGATAACTAATGCGGGTGCTCTAGCGCATAGCATTGATATCATGCGCGAGCGGTTGAATCAAACAAAACGCAAGCTAAATTAGGATGAACCAATCACAATTATAAACATTAACAGCGGAAGTGAAAATAAACTCAGCGCGGCCACTGGACGATCAAGGTCATACGTCCTGTTAGGAAGAACGTCGGCGCAAAATGTAAGCCCTAGACTGACAATTGCCTCTGCTGTGCGGGCGCGTACAACTACGAATCATTATTAAGACTCTGAGAAGTAAGAATGTCAAGTCCGACGTAAGGAAACAAAATTCATGGTTACCTGGTTCATTCTAACCAATCAAAATGCATTAAAAATTTGAACAACGTCCACATATTTTGAGACATAATTGAGATATCATAGTTGTACAAAAAAGAGAAAAAGCTCACTCGCTTACTGTTTACTAACGTCAAAAAGCGGCTCAAATTGTACATGATGTCTCTATCTCATATTTTACAATACCATTTTACAATGTCAAACAAATAAAAGGAAAGAAACATTACTTTACATCTGAAATTTCAACTGAAAGGTCATAACTTATGGTTCATATTCAAAATAACAAATTACAATAATTTTGTTAGTGGAAGATATTAAGTCATATTATTTTAAAATTAAAAATGAGTAGTTTAACATTATTTTAAATTTTCATTATTGTTTTTTGACTGAGTGTATAAAAACAATCATAAGATATTTGACTCCATAACTAAACGTAATGTAGTTATCATCTGACATTATAGTTAATAAGAGAAGTTATTTTTATAATATCAGGATGATATACATTAAAAAACTTTATAATTTCTAACGGGTATAAAGCATAGTAATATAAATATTTCTTATTATTCATTTTATTAAAATAAGGTGCAATTCATTAAACATTATCATATTTTTGACCAATGTAATACTTATACATAAATTGTTAAAAAACCACTTCAATAATAATAAAGATCATTTTTTTTGGAATAGGTTTAAACCATCGTAGAATTTCCTTTCAGATGTAATTTTTAGATTAGTAAACAAAATAATAAAGTATGTAAAAAAGACTACTATCTTAGTATAAAAGCATGGTTACATGATTAGTTGTTATGTGACCGAATAATATAGAACACAAGAAATACGAGACCGGTGCTGTTTAGGTTTATTTCCTTTAAGTCGGTTCATATCTCAACTTTTGATACTATTTTAAATGTAGAATATAGAAACGTATGTTGAATACTTATTATTACACAGAATAGATTTTATCGTACATCTTTTCCCAAATATTCATAATCCACTCATCCACTTATATATCAATTTTGCCCAAGAAACCATAGTCATTGAAGTAACCGTTTCTGATAAAAATACTTTAGAACATCTACGTAGAAATGTCGTGTTGACACACTTAGACCAACTAAAGCGTATGTACCGCATGCCACAGTCGCTATATATTATTTGTAAGTGTATTTTCAGTTGCATGCTTTTGTTAGAGTTACTTTGGCTAAGTTATTTTAGAAAAAAGGAGATTATGAATATTTTTGAAAAGGTACACTATCGAATCCACCTGTATACATTTGACGACCTATTATAAATAAAGTAAGCTTTGCTCATCGAAAATAAGAAATGCGATTGTTTTTCAAAGCTTTTGGCACGTTATTTTTCTACAAAACACTTAATTGTCGTAACGGAAGGTGCGACAAAATTACGCTGAATGCGAAGAATGCTGAACAATCTGTTTTAGCACTCATTTACGGTGGCCGGTTTTGAGGACAGGACTGTGCATCTCCTTTTTATAGATCAATGCATAAAAGGTAGGAAATTTTCTTTGTCTATGAAGCAAGCGCTTCCCTTATTAAATAATATTGTAGAAATATAATACGTGTGTCATAACCGTACGAATAAAATGCATTTCATATACAAAAATGTGTATAAGGATGTTTGTGGGAGGGTTTTAGAACGTGTTTGCATGCGTGCGAGAAGAGGGAGTTGTTTGTGTTTTATATTGCATATCATGATGAATATGTAATGATAATTTATCATGAATACTTACGATAAAAATTGTTTTAAGTATATTTTATTTTTTTAAGTATTTTTACAGATTTAAGATTAATTTTAAGTATACATTATTTTTAATTTTTTACATCGCAATTTATAAATTACTCTTATTATATTATT